>APFE031271754.1:21083-41889 GCA_000404065.3 Pinus taeda | reverse complement strand
CTCTATGCGTACCATGTTCGTTTGTTGATGCATTTCACGAGGGTACGTATGATGAACATTCCGTACTTCATGTGTCGCAACATAGAGAGGATGGTGACTTTAGTACAAAGGAAGACCCCAGCACAGAAGCATAGAAGCATATATCATTACGCGCTGATCAAAATCATAGTGATACATCAGTTGACACAGCAGGGCATTACTTGGGAGGATTTCATCTCCCGTGACTTCTTCTCAGCGCCACAGCCACTTCCCGAGATAGTTCATGATGAAGGAGTGCCTTCACATCAGCCAGACATTCCTGAGACTGAGCATATAAGTTCTCCTCCGTATGTGACATACCAACGAGGCCACAGGGCCTTATTTGCATCTACACGACGAGTACTATCTCCACCCGGGGTAGAAGGGGTCTCGTTGACTCCATCAGCAGAGCAACTATTATCTCCACATCATGTGGAAGGGGTCTCACCTTCTTCTTCAGCACAGGTATAGATCCAGGACAGGGGCAAGAGGCCTATGCATGATGAGGGTCCTTCAGGAGGCTGGGACACGGATTTCACTATCATTGATGTTGATGCGAGCTCTCCTAGCTCAGAGCTAAAGGAGATCATCCGGGAGAAAAGGGCTGAGAATGACTCGCTGCAAAAGAAATTGCAGATGGCTAAGTGGGTGATAAACTACTTGGAGCAGCACAACAAACAACTAGAGGATGAACATACACTTTATGAGCTGCGGCAAATCTGTGAGGATCGAGAATTGGCCCGAAAGAGACCCGGTGATATGACACCGATTGAACGAGAGTTTATGCTCATCCGTGTGAACACTCATCTGGAGAAATTGTTGGCAAAGGAAAACAGAGACAAAGACATGCTTCGTCATATGAAAACTCATTATTGGGCTCATATGCATGTGTGTAAAGCAAAAATGAAGATTCTAAAGAGGCGATTGAGCAAAGCACTAAAACGGCCAAAAAAACCTAATCCACTCAAAATTTTGGTCGAGGCTTCATTGGTGGGGCACAATACATGATGGAGGGTCTTCACTCCGAAATTTGAGCAAATTTGGAGAAATTTTTGTCATTTTGAAAATTTTGTCCTAAAAACAGGTTTTTTGGCTCAACGCATAGCGCGTCGACGCGCGCGCTTAAGATTGGGACATTTGCTGGAGGAAAAATTTACATTTTTGGGTTTTTCATGGTAAATTATGCATGCTCAGCTATTTCCAAAGCATTTCATCAAGTTTTGGGTGATCAAAAGGCTCAAAAACACCATGAAAATCACCTTTCTGCCACCTTTTGCACCAGCAGGAAGTACTTCCGGGAGAAAGACATTTTGAGGGGGCAAATGAGCTCGAAATTAAAAATTTCCACTTGGGAGGGATAACAGACATCCAGGGCTTTCCAACCAGCTATTGTGAGCTTGATTTGGATGTCGGGAAGTGCCCCAAAATCAGGTTGAAAGGTGCGCGCGCATAGGGCTCATGCGCGCGGCGCACAGGGCTTTTTGGCCAATTTTTCATCTTTCATCTTAGGAATGCAACCAGTTTGACTAGTTTTGATTTGTGATGTAATTTTTGACTCCTCTTGATGTAATTTATTAAACATGATGTAATTTTGACACTTAGTTACTTGTTCTAGAAGATTCATTCACCAAAGAGTGAAAATTTAATGAATGTATTGGTTTCCTACCTTATAGAGGCAAGTTGTTTTGACTGCCTAGATTGTAGTGCTTTGTTTAGAGTTGGTTGAAACAGCTCCTAGGATGATGATCTTGACCCCTAGAGGCAAGGGGATTGGTTGTATTGCCTATATTATGTATTTTCTAAGTCATTTTCAGGGTTGGACTCTTGGGAAAAACTTGACACTCTATCGTACATATTTTCTCTGCATTTTTGGCAAAGGAAAGACCAGGGTTTTGCAGCACTGTTTGGGATTCATGTGGCTTTATGTGTTGATGGTGTGCTTCTTTCAGTATTTTTAAGTTTTTTATTTGTATCATTTACCTTCTCTTATCTTCTGTAATTGAACAAATGAAGTGTTAAGGTAGAATCCATAATTTGTTATGCTCTGCCTTAAGTTTGTTTGATTTTCCATGTTTTCCTCTGTTTATGGAGAATCCTTGAAAGTTTCTTGCTCTCCTTAACTTCTCACCAGTCAGATATAGCCATTCATTCTCTTT
The DNA here is from genome assembly GCA_000404065.3 of Pinus taeda. Taxonomy (NCBI): domain Eukaryota; kingdom Viridiplantae; phylum Streptophyta; class Pinopsida; order Pinales; family Pinaceae; genus Pinus; species Pinus taeda. The sequence continues at coordinate 39,715 of APFE031271754.1, read as the reverse complement.
AAAATAATCAAGACAATCGCCTACCTTGCTCCAACTAGACCTCTGCAAAAATTGTGTCTCAACCCCGCACCCAAAATTGCCTTTCCCTTAGATTCAACAAAATTCCAAAAAATCAATTTCAAACTCCTCGTACTTCATACCTAGCCTAAAATTAATTACCAATTTAGTCATCTTGAACCTCATTGATTACCTTTTGTCGAGATTGACCCAGAGAGAGCCCTCTCCTATCCTCGTAGGGCTAGCTACGAGGCTAAGCGTGGTTTGATGTAGCCTTGAGTTTTACCTTATTTCAGCCTAAGGTAGATTTGAGTGCTAATAGAACCGCTACGAAGGGGCGCCCGATATTGATTAGGGCCTTCGGATTTTGGCGGGCTGATCCTATGGTGGACGGGAGGGCAAAGTGATCGAGGTTTAATAAAATTGCGCGCGCGATAAATGCTGATTATTCGCGACCCCGGTGGGTTTTGGACTTTAGGTTTAGAGGTTAATGTGTTTTGGCATGGGACTATGGTTATTTATTAATCGGACATTAATAAAATCCAAATGGAATGTGCGCGGAGGTGCTTTGAACATAGTTATTTATTTAACAGGGTGTTAAATAAATCCTAAGGGAAATGAACGCGGAGGGGCTAACAAAGGGTCCCAAATGGACCTAGTGTTTCCCGACTTTTAGAATATAGCTATAGTTGCCATGGGGAGGGATATTTAGTGTGTTTTTTTGGGGTTTTTATATAGTTTCTTGTAGAATAGGGGTAGGGGAAATGATTTATGGAGCTAGATAATGGGGTTAGATGTTAATATGAGGTCTTTGGAATGCAAAGGAAGGGATGCATGCTAAGTTTATAGGATGGAAACTTAAGCATAGGGAAATGAATGGATTGTGTAAAGGTTAATTTTACACAAGAAATGTGGCTTATTTCCACTAATTCAACTCGGATGTCAACTTGGTTTTTAACAAGAATGGAGTGAAAACAGGACTGGTTGGGCAGATCCCAAGGTCCTCAAGGGGATGTTAGTGAGTGATTTGGGAAATAAGAAGAAGGGGGAGTTAGAGATGCCTTGCTTGATGTGATAAAAATGAAAAAGTGCCTCAAAAACTGTGATCTAGATAGATATAACACTTGAAAACATGAAATGGATCACATAGCTTGATTTCTGCAACCATAAAACTACTTACCCAGCCTACTTTACCTAGCATTGTTTCTTATTTTGGTTTGGGTGCACTTGAACTAGCAAACCTAGCTTTTCAACTTTTTTCTTTTTTACTGGCCTCCTATCTACATCTATAATTATTTCATCCAGGGGCTCAGGTTAGGCTGTTGAGCACCCTTGCTTCTCTACCTATCTAAGAATCTGCCAAGATTAAGCTGTTTGGACAGATAATGATTTTCTATATTCTACAACAAGAAATTGAAACCTAGGGAGACCAAGATTAAGCTGTTTGGACCTCCCTTTAATTGAAAATTCTTCAAAAATGGAATAACTCATCAAAATTGGAATACAACAGAGGAACTTAGACTAGCTCATTCTCATGGACACTTCTTTGACCTCAGTAGCAAATATGGAACATTGCAGCTTGCAAAGTATGACATATTTGGCATGTAAAAATGTCGATCAAGAAATATGAATACCTGCTATGAGCAGGAGGCTAACAGTTACATCTGCCTTGCTTCTTCATTTCATTCAAGTTTCTGCATGCTAGTGTCTAAGTCATGTTTGTGACCATGTTCTAGTTATGCTCAAAGTCTTCGCTTCGTATGTGCGTGTTGTGTTCGCTATGAAAACATCTGTCACACTCACACACAGAGTGACATTCACTATCGTGCAAGCATCATCTCAGTCAATGAATGGTCATTCACGAGTGTTGCACTCTCACTTGCACCATCGATTAGTCATGTTGAACATGTGTGTCTGGATGGTTTGGGTCATTTCATCGTCGAGTCATGTAAGTGTGTGTTCATATGATCACCTATGCATCTTTTGATCGTTCACACACTTAGTCATTTTTGCTAAAGTTCTGAAGACCAAACTCCCCTCTGATAGCCAGACCATCGCCCCTCTTTCAAATCAATCGACTGTCAACCAGAACAATGCAGAAGCACAAAGCTAGTATTTTCAAGTTGCGCTACCCAAAAACAATTCAATCAACCCTCATGCTAGCCACCTGAACAGTCAAACCCAATAGTCACCTAGGGACTAACTCCCCTAGAAAATTGCGTAGAGGCCACTGACCTTACTCAATCAACCGACTGAATAAATTGGCCGGACAGACACCAAGTGCCCATCCCTGTCTCCCTTAGAAAATTGCACAGTTTTCCTAGTCCGTCATCCCGAAAGTCGACCAACTGTTCATCTAAAAAATTGTGCAGTGTTCATGAGAAGGCCTTCCACTACCCATCAGTTAGCTCAAATCATAAATTATGCAGAGATGATTACCAAGTCAACCTCCCAGCCTCAGTGTAGTTTCCCTTGCCAGTAGCCCTTGGCAGCAGACTGCTAGTTCCCTCCAAGAATTATACAGTTTCTACTGCCAGTGTCTTCAGCAACAAACTAGTAGTTCCCTCTAGGAATCGCACAATTTTGGCTACTAGTGACCCCAGTAGCCAGCTGCCAGTTCCCTCTAGGAATTATGTATTTTTGGCTGCCAGTCTCCCGAGAAGTTGCCCCAAAAAACTACACAATCCCTACCTGCTAACCCTTCATGTAGCCCAACCCACTCCTCTTGAAAATTGCACAAATCTAGTTATCTGGCCCCCACTTCCCATTCATTTTGAAAAATGCACAAAGCATGCTTGCCTTGCCTTCTTGCAGCCCGGGTTGTCCCTCCAAAAAATTTCGTAATTTTGTCTCCAACCAATCCAGACCTCGCAAACAGTCACTGTCAACTCAGATTGCCCATCTTCACCACTCAGTGACTCTTGCGCAATTTTCTTCAATAGTGCCCAGAGCCATCATCCCACTTCACAACCTTGTTGCCTCTCCTGGTCACCTGCATCAAAAATGATCTTGTTTCATGGTATACTAGGAGGTTTTGGATTTGATGTCGTCTCATCATGAGTGACTGTAGGTATAGGCACACCAACAAACATGGCGAGATGATGAACATGATGAATGAAGGGAGCACACACAGAAGGATAGGTTCACCAACAAGAAATGAACGATGCATGCGAAATGGACGAACGTGACAAACATGCACCTTCGCAAACAGTTGAGAATGTCAATCCTTCCAACATGCAAGCAAGGAACAACACGCTAAAGCTTCATCAAGTGAACCGAGGACAATCGAAGACTCTGTGCACTTCGCCATGTGAAGGTGAAGCAATGATACACCATGAAGACACCCATCACCCAGCAACACTGAAGCTCAGCACACACTTCAGCAACAACATGAATGTACTGGCACTGTCATGTCGAGTCATGTCATGAGTCATGTCGCCCACATATCTACTATGGGCTTCTTATCAGTCAATGTGATGTAACGTGGAATTCCAAGAGACCAACTTGTTAACAAAGAGTCATGTAAGTCGAAAATTCATGGAAGTCAAATGGTCATGAGGCTAGTCAAACGGCCACAAGGGTCAGTTTCACCCTTGGCTATAAATACCCCCTCATTTATACATGCAAAGGGTTGTTTCACCTCAGCTCCTCCCACATAGCCAAGAGAGTCTGTAATCTTTTCTTTGAGGAGTAAGCAGTGGCTCCAACACCCCACACTCTAGGTTAGTGATGTATGGTGTAACGATATGTCTTGGAACTTTCACTTAATTTAGAAGCCTACTACAAGCTAGCACTTTTTCACACATGTATTATATCTGTTGTAAGACTAATATTTAACACTTGTAATGCATGTTTCTTTAACCTGTGTTCTACATCTGAACTATTTCATTTGTTGTAATTCATAATCTATTAATTGAAATGTGTTTTATATGTTGTTAACATCGTCTCACCCATGTAGACTGCTCTCTCGGACATCATACATACCTTTCACATGAACCTTGTTGTAACAACCATTGAACTCGTTCGGAATGATCCATTGAGTGTTGTATGTGTTATCTTACCTCGTATATTGTGACTGCCACATCTATGTGGACTGCTCCTCCGGAAGTTGTGCATGTCCTATTGTGTTGTGTGATCCTAGCCGAGTGGGATTGTATCCCATCTAACCTAGAACTCACTTTCACCATATTCCCCTTTTACAGTGAAAGAACCATTGACATGAGTACACTTACACTAACCAGGCACGCGAAACTCAATTCTTGAAGACAAAGCAGACCACTCTCTTGTGCTGACAAGCAAGAGTTGAAGCAAATCCTTAAGAAAATGGCAACCGTGCCATCATACCAGATGGGACTCCCACAAAAAATGGTGTGAGGTTTAGTTGGGACTTCATACCGGGGTGATCCCCTAAATGTTGGCAGGTCCAACACCATTAATAGGTACGCATTACAACATTATATTTATAACCCAATCAGTTTGTATGGTATCGATGGCTTTGTTCTCATAAACCACTTGTCAGTTGGTCAATTTTACGAAGGAAATTATAGCACATTATGAGGATACAAAGAGAAACACCTTCTCTAGCTAATTAATAAATATTAAACAAAAGGGTTCAATGGTAGAGCACATTGAGAAATTCCAAAAATTGAATATAAGGGTAAATGATATTCCATAGGACCATAGGATTGATGTCTTCATATGGACTTTAAAGGATAACATCCAACACAAGGTTCACCTTTGGGAACCTGATTCATTAGAGAAGGCATTCAGGTTGGAAAGAAAAATTGAAACCAAAATTATGAAAACAAGGAAAGCTACCACTCATAACTATAAATATGGAAGTGTTGTTTCTCCTAGCCTTCCACAACCTACAAGGTTGACACCACAACAATTGGAAGAAAAAAGTGAAAAAGGGCTTTATTACAGTTGTGATAGAAAATACACTAAAGGTCATAAGTGTGCCGAGAAGAAATTAATTTACATAGATTGTGAAGAGAAGGAATAAAAGGAACAACAGACATCAAAAGAAGAGGATATACACCAGGAACCAACAACAGAGAAAGAATAAATGAATCGAACCATATCTTATAATTCATTGGCAGGAATTACAACTCCTCAAAATCTCAAGATAGAAGGACATATCAAGAAGGAAAGAGTAATAGTGTTGATTGATTTGGGTAGTACCCATAACTTTATTCATTTTAAGATAGACAAGGAATTGAATTGCTTCCTATATCCAGACTAGAGTGTCAAGTGATGGTTGCAAATCGAGGAACCATAAATTTCTCTGGAAAGTGCCATAATATCAAGCTATCCATGGGAGAATATGTATTGAATATTCCAATGTTTTTCATTCCAATGGATGGTGTTGATGTTGTACTAGGAGTCCAATGGTTACAGTCTTTGGGTACGATAACTTTTAATTTTCAAGAAATTTTCTTGAATTTTTTTTGGGAAGGAAGGGAAGTTGAATTAAGGGGTATCATGGGGAAAACAAGAAAGATAATCAACACTAATGGCATGACAAAGATTCTAAAGAAAGAACAATGGGGTGTAATTACACAATTATGTTCACTAGAGGTTCAAACATTGAAATCATCTATTTCTCTAGATCTCCAAAAAAGTATTGGAAAATCATTCTAAGGTTCATGCAATGGAAGATCACATCAAGAATGAAACAACAGGCAAATCAACATTGCAGCCAAAGAAGTTTTGTTGTAGGTGACTGGGTATTTTTACGACTACAATCATACAAAAAAATGTCCCTCGAGAAAGCTAAGAAGGATAATAAATTATCACCAAAGCATTATGATCCTTACAAGGTGTTGCAAAAGATTGGTATTGTGGCATATAAATTGGAGCTTCATGCATATTCCCAAGTCCACCTAGCTTTCCAATTTTCATGCTTAAACAAGGTAATAGATGACAAGGTCCTAGTTCAAACAATATTGCTAGAACTTGACAAGGAAGAAAAAATCATATTTCAACCTGAAGCAGTCACAGAAACAAGAACTTGACACCTACAAAATCGATCAATTTCAGAGTATCTCATCAAGTGGAAGAACTTACCTGTTGAATATTCCACATGGGAGGATGTAATTGTATACAAAAACATCCAGCACTACTCAAGCATTGAGGACAACACCTTTTTGAAGGAGAGGGGCATGTTAGGTCCCTATAATACTAGTGTATTCCCCACATTGTTATTATTAGTGTAGCCCCCTTATTTTTATTTTTGTGCCCATGTAGTATGCATATTGTTATTATTGTGCCCCATAGAAGCCCACTATTGTTGTTGTTGTGCCCTTACATTATTATTGTTATGTCGACTCAAATTATATTATGACCCCTTAGACTCCTATATATAGAAAGGAGATTTTGTCATTTGAATCATCCAATAATTGTTCATTTGTGTAATGTAAAGGAGGTTTCCCCCTCAAAGAGGCTAATTTTGAATTCCTTGATGTATCTCTTCTTCTATTTTGTGACATGGTTGCATAACAGTATGGATCAATAGCAAGAAATGAGGATTGCGAGAAGATAGCATGAATAAAAATACTAATTTGTAATGATATCAGGAATGTGAAATGACACTTACAAAGAAGCATACGAGAGAGGATTGACATATTCAACAACTAAATATAAAACGTAGGGTAAGATGACACATACGAAAGAAAAAATGACAAAAGTGAAAGTAAAAGTAGAAAAAAGCAACAATTGTGAAACTTACCCGAAACTACAGTGCACATGTGGCCACAATCTCCTTATGCTCAAGGAATGTGAAGATCTCTAAAGATGAGTGTTAGAATGAGATCTAGTATAGCTTGTTATATAGGTTAGCACTTGTAGATCTAGGGTTAGGGTTTTGCACGTGCATGCCTAAAATTTAGGATTCAGGATTAGAAATTGCCACTTGTGACTAAGTCAACTTTGACAAGTGTGCCACACAGTCGACAAGGGATGCATATTTCCTATTCACAAGAAAAGCACAGTGTGTAGCCATATTAACTGTGTCATTTATTGGCTCAAGGAACTACGCAGTCAACTAGCTCAAGGGACTGTGCAATTACCTATCACAAGTGATTGTGCAGTTCTATTTCAGAGAGGATTGCAAAGTTGCTCTAGTCAAGGAATTTTGCAGTTAGTAGCAATAGGGGGTGTCAGTAGTTGTGATTGAAAAGAAGTGACTGTAAACTCAAAGTGCACAATTAGGAGCTAGAAACTAGATAATTCAAGATCAAGTAGTTGCGACACTTGTCATCACTATAAGATGAATTGACATAGAAAAATAAGACCAAGGGTGACTTGAGTACCTCAAAATGATAGTTCATAGGCCCACAAAGGAGGCTCCAAAATTAGAAATAGGAAAAATTTTGGAGGGGGTTGTAACAACTACAACACTTGGCGATTCACTGGAAGAACCCTAGCGTCTCTATCTAAGTCCAATTTGTGCACATTATCTAGCTTTCAACAAGTATTTTTTCACTCGTTGATCACCATAGTGTCTTTACTTAGCCCGATTACAGATGCAGTCTCTTCTTTTCCTCTCATCAGCGTAACTCATTCATAAACCAAGTCAAACTTTAGATCTTTCAATTACAGAGTAGGAGTATAAAATTATGTCCGTTCAGTACCCTAGCTAAGTCAATTCAGGGAATCACAAGCATTTCTTCACTGCCAATAAGCCTATTTAGTACCCGAACAAAGTTTCTTTCTTCACCTCTCTGTGCAAGAATCCTTTCTCTTCTTTCACATGTTATTTTTTTATTACATTATGCTTATTGGAATTATGTAGGCATTTGTATCATTGCAAGTGGAATGGGGATCCCAAATTATTTCATGAGAAAGAGGTTGTTCCTTATTTTACATACACTCTTACATGTACCTCTGAAAGTAGTATTCTCACTTGAGTTTCCTCCTTTCCCTTCTCTATTCGACTAAGTTAACACATTGAATTAATTTACATGGAAAAGGTTGATTCAAATAATGAAGATCCTATTATACGAATATGAGCATCATAGATAAAATAGGGCTTTTGTTAGAAGAGAAATATATTTTCCATCTAAGAATCACGGACTCTTAAATATATGGGCTTAGACAAAGAGGTGGATCAAAAGTTAACCAAGAATTGTTAGTTTTCGTAGAATCCTCTTGAACTTTACAACATTTCTCCATAACCAAACAAGACAACTTTCACACAAAAGTTATTTATGTACAAACTTGAAAGAAAACACAAAAGACTGAGTTCAATACAAACCAAAAAACGATGAAATTAAAACAAATGGCAAAAATGATTTAAACTAACCTATACCTACACTAATAATAAAACGTTAGGATTATGTAAAACCAAATTTCCAATGTAAACATAAGATCAGTTTGTGACCTGTTAAGGTGAGGGTAAGGAAAATAAGTACATGAATGCATAAATCAACCTAAAATATTTTCACATCAACTTGAAAGTTAAACATATTGGTAGAAGAATATAAAAGGGACATTTTCTCTAACCAACATACCAATTTGTCTTGATAGTCATACAAACTAGGATTGCTTCTCATGAAAGTGTATTCACTCATTTCATTCATCTTGGAAAACATAAAGAAGGATCGAAACTTATTCCTAGCAACAAAACTCACCAAGTAAGATTCTTCTAACCATTCAAAAATAGGATCATGATATTGAAAATAAACTGTCGAAGAATCTTGTGATTCCAAAGGAGATAGATTTTTAATTTGTGCAATTGGATCAAGAAGAGTATCTCGTGAAAGGAATTTTATTTGATCATGTTTGGAAACCTTGTCAAAATCATGAGAACCTAACATAACCATCATCGAAGGCTAAAGTGCCTCGACTTCTTAAGAAGTTAACTCTCTGATGATGCATCATCAAACACAGGTGGCTTAGAGAGATCAACTAATGGATGTATACAACTATCAGTAGATGAATTGAACACATCATCAAATACACTCACTAGATTAGATTTATCATTTGACACATGAGCATCCTCATGGTTAAAGAATATATATGATTCAAAAAGATGACTTGCTTGAACATTCAAAATTAGAACCTTTTCTTCTACACATATTAAAGATGAGGAATGAAAGAAATCATGAATAACAAGTTACTCCTTCTCCTATTGTACCCAAGAATCAACAACACCCCATACCTTAATGTGATTAAGACCAGTAGAAAAAAGACTAGAAAAATCTAAAGAACAAGGCAGTGTAAAAGATTCATTAAGAATGTTGGAAAATGATGAATAATGTGTTAAGGGTGAAGAGGGAGTGGATAATTTGGATGAAGGATCATCACCAACCATTAATTATTCTTTAGAATCTGAATCCCACACATAATTATCCTGAACAATAACCCTTACCTCTTGTTCTTATATTCGATTGACATAACTCTCTTGTACTTAATCATCATTTTAACTGGTAGATTGAGAAGAAAGAGAATCTGGAAAAAGTGTTAAAGAAACAGGTTGATCTCGTGGATCAAGACAAACAAGGTCATAAGGTTTAGATGTTGGAGAAAAAGAGGGATCTCTCGAAAAAGAAATCTCATTCACTAAATCAGAATCAAGACTTATCCTCATGAATATGAGATGAAGATGGAGGTAGGACATGTGAATTAACAATTTTATTTTCAAGTTTCTTAGATTCAAAATTAGCACATAATATTAAATGAAAAGGAGGAGGGGAAGAAACAAAAGGGAGAGTAGGCTCTTCCTTTGAAGTTTTAAATGTCCCAAGACCAAGAAATGTTGGGCGGCTTGAAAATGACTCAGTTTCAAGTGGTTGTAAAGAAATCTAAAGGAAATATTGACACTTCTTATTCATAAAATCCCAATCCACGCCATCTTCAAAAAATTCATAAATAAATTGAATAAATTGATCAATAAAATCTTGTAAAGATCATTGAATTTCATTCTAAGGTGAATAATTTTTTTATAAACATTCTAATAGCTATCCCTGCCAAAATCTTGGTGAAGCTCCATGACAAGTTGCTCAAATGAATGAATGGAGCAAGATGGCAATGTATGCCAACACCATTGTTTAACACGGCCTTCAAGAGTGAGAATGAACAACTTACAAGCCACACCTTCACAGTCAATTTCATAATCATCGAAAAATTCAAGAAATTGAAGAGTATGCTCAAGGATGGTTGTTTCACCCTCGCAATTAAAATTTAGATTCAACAAATTATGAATGATTCTCATGGGAATTTTCATATTTTCACTCTTAGAAAAAAATTATGGGATTATGATTTGGGAGGAAAGCATTTAAGATGAAGATTGAAACTGGACTTCATGGGCTCACCTTGTCATCTAGTCATCCTTCTAGCACCAAAAAACTTTTAACAATGTTGGAAGTGCCAACAAGTGAGGGGGTCTCCCTGCTATGAAGTCCAAATTAGACCTCAAACCATTTGGGATAGGAGCCCCATCCATGTTATCAACCTGGCAACCATTAAAGTGATCATCAAGGATATGCCTTGACTATAATAAACAAGACAAGAGATCATAAACATAGCTTTGATGTCAGTAAGTGTATAAGCTTTGTGAGACACAAATTGTAATGTATAAAATTAGCTTTCACAAAGGGGAAGGAAAAGTAAGCCTTTAGTAGAAAAGTAATAGTAGAATCCTAAAAGAGACATGTAATAGATAAGAAAGGCTCATTAGTTAACCTAAAAAATAGTTCACAAGCTAACAACAATCATGAAAGAAAATACAAGACACATTCAACAAGGTATATATCAAAGAAACAAAATAGTTCTTTAACTTTAGTATGTGTAAAAACATTTAAATAATAGTCTTACAATATCCATGATACATGTGTGAAAGCATGGTGGCTCTGAGATCTTCTAATAATTAAGTGAAAGTTCCAAGTACACAAATACAATGATGAAACACTAGCCCCAATAATGGAACATTAAGTTATCACTTGCTTCTCCAAAGTATTAACCTCACTCATATGCTAGACTAGAGAAGCCAAGGCTCACTCTCCAAAGTCCCTTCTCTTGAGTCATGAGGGTTTATTTATAACAAGTGAAGTGGCCTTTCACCTTCCCTTGTGACTCTTAAGATCCCTCATGACTCTTGACTTCCTATTTTGTCCTTTGGCTCCTAATGACTTCATCTTCCCCATGTGACTCTTGGACTAACACTTTTATGCATTTACATTTCTTATTATTTTGAAATACAAAATTACAATAAGACAAAATATGTCTCTTAGCCATAAGGAAGAAATAATACATTATGCATAACTTACGGAAAATGTAACTCCGTGATGAAGGCACGTAATTTTGTAGTAAGATATTGATGCCAAGCTTTGTATTATGTTGTTATCTACTCAACCTTCACTGGCACATCTAGATTATACATGATTTTGCAATCCAATGCATTTGGATATACGGTATTAGAATCTACTTCAATGTTACTTAGTGGCATGTCATGTGTATCTTAGTTAGATCAATCACATACTACAGAACAATATCTTTTTTCACTTCAAGTTCATCTTAAACGGTCGCTTGTTTGATATTGTTCAAGAAAGCTTCTATTTCTTCTCCAATAATTCTTTTAATATTTAATTCCATAAATGGACCAATAAAAGGGATCCTATGCATCCTAGGACTTCAATCCTTTATACAATCGTAAATAAGCAGTAATAGTGTTGGTATCAAAAGTATGGACATGTTCATATATTTGTAAGAACATCATGATTTTTTATCTTTTTATTTCCACATCATGTTTACTCTTTCTAACCAACATTGCAGGTACATTGAGATATTTGGTTCCCTAATCATGGATCATATCAATGGAGGTAGAATTTGTCTTTAAGACCTTCACCATCTTTTGTGATCCTTTGTACACTTCGTGCAAAAGCACAACTACTTCGTGAAGAGTGTACATCTCATCATATAGCTACTTCATAGCGTCCTCCAAAGGTTTAATTTAGGCAAGTATAGCTTCCTTCAATTCCATCCTGTGAGCATAAGTGGAAGAAAACCTTTGGTTCTCAACCATGAGATTCTCTACATGTTTCCTCGCTGAAGCTAACTGCTTTATCAATGTTTCATTTTCTCTCATAAGATAACCAGTTTTCTCCTTCATAGCTTTGGCAAAGGTTTCATTTATTGTTGCAATTGCTCTTGTATTATTTCTTGTATTTGATACAATCACCATTTCTGTATTTTATTAGAAATAGCGTAATGAGGGTCAGTTGCAAAATACCTTCTCCTCTCTTGTATTATCTTTCTTTTCAACTCATCGAAGGTGAAATTTGAGATTCCCATGACCCTGTCATCTAACAGAGGAACTAATCCCAAAAAACTAAATGGGAAGTGGCCACCTATATGTATAAAATCTTGTAGATTCACAAGCTAATGAAATTTGCTAAAGCAAGAGACAAGAATCTACTTCTACTCTTTACAGCAGAATATCCACCGTCGATCTATCCCACTCGATCCAATGGATATCACGTTGTCCACTCACCAACTAACCCAGATGATCTCCACCATCAATGTGACCCATCCAATAGAATGGTTGTTGCGCAATCTCATGCAAATTCTTGCACGACCGATATCAGGTCAATGGCACACAAGAAAAGTAGTTTTCCCATGCTACATGTCAACCGCTAAGGTTAATCGCATGAAATCGTAGAATACCATTTACAGCTTTTTGTCCGCGTGAGATACCATTTAGCACTTTTTGAATACTACCCACGTGCTCAATACGAAACTTAAAAAAGGAAGTTTTAGGAAAGATTTAGCACTTACCCCAAACAGGAATATTCCTTGGAATATACATTTTTATAATATTTTCAAAAACCAAATTAATCTTGGTCAAATGTCCAAAAATTGCAGTTTACTGGACTTTTCAAATTGTGATAACTCCTTCATACAGTGTCAGTTTTTTGAACCATTCATGGTGTTGGAATCAGAAAGACAAGATCTATCCAGTCACTCAATTTTGACACTCTTTCAAACACTTTGAAACTCGAGCTATCATTTAGGTCATGGATCAATATTTGATCACTCCTCTCCATTAGGAATCTTTTGGACCCCAAAAGACTGATATACTAATATGTACAGTGGATAAGAGTACAACACCCTCTTCTTTTAGCCTCCATACACTGACCTTGCATGGCTAGTGCCTTTGAACTTGTTATCACTCATATTTTCCTTTGAAGTTATTGGAAGAAAGAAAGGATCCAAGGTAACTACAAACCAATCTTTTAAGTACAGAATCTAGCCAATCTGTACTCAGAGAGGGCTCTCTATTTATGATTTAGCTTTTTTTGAAAATATTTTAGGTTAGTTATAAATGTTCAAGGAGGTTATTTTGTTTGAGAATGGTGGAGTTCTGAAACAAATGGGAAAACTAGGCTTTTAGGCCATTGGGCTAAGGATTCAAACAGGGATAGTTCACTAGAATAAGTCAAATTTCTAAGGTACGATTTCAACAGGCAGGATAACATAGTAACAACAAACTTTGGGGTTTGAATGGATGATTTTTATGCTTGAAACAAGAGGGCAATCAAGAATCCTCAAGTTATGATTAGAAAGAGGAAAGGAAGATAGGTCAACCAGCATAAGGAAATTAAGAATCCTATACCAGGGACTTATTAGAAAAAACTACAAGGGTAGAGGAGCAATTAAGAATTCCTTTATAAAAATAGTTTAGAAGAAAACATGTAAATGGTAGACTGTTCATAGTACAGAGCAATAAAGCTAATTTTGATATACTTTGACTATTTTATCATTTAGATTTCAGATGCATGAAACTTTGAAACATATTGAAAACACATAAAATCACAAGGATAGAGTACTTATTTGCAATTAGACTGCACGAGAATCTGATGAAATGTCCTCAACTTTCATTCCTTTTCCAGCAAAAATCTAGATTTGATTACAATAGCTTTCTTAACTTTACAACATAGACTTACAGAGATGTTATAGAATCCACCCTCAATACTTCGGATGGAGAAGTATTTATACAAAAATTACATCAAAATATCTCATAACTACATGAGATTTATTCTAGGGAATACAAAATATCTTTTACAAAAATATAGAGACAGATGTAAAACTGATTGTTGTTGTCCCTTTATTCATGGAAGAGTTAGAGGTTGAAGCCCGAATTTGCCTCTTGTTGTTTCTTTGGTAATTGTGTGCTGGATTCTTGTTTACTTTTCCCTACTGATACTCTTTACCTGTTTACTTTTACCGCTCTGTTTTTTCATCTGTCTTTACTTTGACATGAATCTATATGCTTTGTAACTATCTTCCCTATTGTTTGTCTTCATGCTAACCACTTTACTTGACTTGTTCTTCAATCTGATACTCTTTAACCCTGATACACTTTGACTATTCTTTGTTGTGTCATTTTACCTTCATTGTATATTTTAGGTTTTTCACTATTTATTTCAACAGGAAATCTTTTAATTTCATGTTTCCTCTACTCGTCTTTTAACTGTATGTTTTATTTTCCATCTCTATTTGAATAGATTTGATAAAAATATTGCAGTAAACAGGTCTTATGACTAGTATTAAGACTATTTATCCAAGGCTAAGGTCTTTTGATCACCTGTAAAACAAAACAAACTATTAGGAAAACGTTGGGTTGACAGGGAGGGTAATTAATGGCTTTGGTGAATGTTTTGTTGGGTGCACATAGTAGTCTGCAATGGCCTGGAGTTCAGTGACTGATGGTGGTTGGCGGTTGGGAGTAAGTTGCTGGTCTGGATGTACTCTATGCATGCATGGAAGGTAGAAGTTTCTTTTCTCGGTAAAAAGGGAAAACAATGAGTATTTTTGTTTTATGCACAAAGTCAATGACTTTTGGTGGGTGAATGAAAATGAGAGTTTGCGGCAACTGATTGATGGGACGCTTTGTCATTTGGTGGAGGCAATAAACGGGAGCAGTAATGGTTTTCATCACACTACCATTGGAAGGTTAGTGGTTTTGGTGGAGGGTCGTATGATGCCATAAATCGAATGACACGTAGCACTAGCGAAAATTCAAAACCACTCGTATCGCATGGTTAACGTTTGGCCCAAAGGTCTGTGCGATATGGGCAAGAGTTGTCGGATGAGGGAGGGTAGATCGAATGGCAGTCAGCGGCAGAAAGTGTTATGGAGTTAAAGGAGGGGCCCAATGATAATTAAAATGACTTTAATTACTTCGGGGGTGATATGATTGGCAGAGAGGTTATTAATTAATCCCTTTTTAATGCGTCGAGGGTTTGGCTCTTGATTAATCGCGATTTGATTAATAAATCCAACTGAGTTAACATTATTATGGTTTATTTTTCAAACCATCGGGAGGGGATATTTACTTATTTTGGGATTTTAATTAATTAATACTGGAAAGGGTTATTGTTTTTGGGAGTTAAATAATAATAAAAATTAAAAATTAATACGAATATGGAAAGTAAAAAGCGCTAAGTAAATGTTTCTGAAAATACATTTCATTATCCAACATTGTAACTTAGGCTAAAATGTGTTTGGGGGGTATTTATGAAGAACCCTTATTTTCCTAAGTAAAATAGTGATTTTACTTAGGAAAAGAATTTAAAGGGAATGAATGAATTATGGAGGGATTTTAGCACTTAGGCCTTACAAGTTATTGGGCCGAGGGTCCGGTCCCTCCAGAAGTCAGAGAAATGCTCTGAGCCCCTTTAAATTTCAGGTTGTTGGTGCTTTTAGTATTTATGGGAAATTAGTAAAATTTAGGGAAAAATGAGTGAGGAGGTCAATTAGTTTGACTTTTGTCTCTGATGCAAATGTCTTTAGTGTCATCCATACTTTGTCAAAGTGATGAAAGAAAAATATTTGAGGCTTTAACTTAACCATTCATCCTACATAATTCTACAACCAGTCATCTACTTACCCACCTACACATCCTACCATTTTTACTTCTTTTATCACGTTGCACTTAAACTGGCAAACCCTTATCAAAATTTTATTTTCTTTTACTTTGGAAATCTATCTAAGTCTAACCTTATTACATCCAAGGGCTCAGATTAAACTGTTGAGCATTCTTTTATTCACTCTACCTATCTACTTATCTGCCAGGATTAAATAGTTTGGTCAGATTTTATTCTCTATCTCTAAGCATGAAATTCAAAATATGGAATAACCAAGATTAAACTATTTGGTTACCATGGATTATAGCACAAGTAACAAGTTGCACATAATCATTATTGTACAAAAAGTGAAATAGTAGTGGCATTTTGACTTGCACACTTTCATTGTCTTTTTATTTCTCTTGGGATTCATTTTTTATTTTTTCTAACCTTTTCATTCTTTTTGCCCTTTGATTTTTATTTAGGGCCTACCCTCTTTACATTTTTTAATTTTTTGATCTTTTACAAATATGGAAAACATTTGCAGAAAGCAAAGGTATGTACATATTTCAAATCAAAACCAAGTCAATCATGATATATGACACCTATTGGTATAGGAACGTAACAGAACCAAAACTCGAAGGTAGTCAACACTTCCCTTCCTAGATGCACTTGTCCTCCTGTTAAGAACTGTCTTCCTTGAACTCATTCAAAATTTCTATTGAGAATTTTACAGAAGGTAGTTGAACATCACTTCCTTGATAATCGACCCAAGGTGGCTCAAACAAACGTGAGATTACATCATAAATATATGCATACTTAATTGAAATTTGCATATGTATCAATGAAAGTATGTTTTATTGTGTCAAGAAGTCCAACCACTTCTTACCAAGCCACTTCTATGGCAACTTTTGCTTCTGCAAATATTCTTCTAACATCTTGTCAAAAACAACATAATGCAAAAAAAAAACAACTTGACAACATAAATTCACATCATGTGAATCATCATCATGTCTCTTAAATATGGGTGTACAAATTATTGACTAAATCACAAGCCGCCACAAACATACCTTTTCAAACAACTGACTCTCCAAGTCAAGCATGTACAAAAATAACTTGACAATTCTTTTTCAAAGTAGAAAGAATTCCACCTCTTGTGAAACACTTCATCATTATCTCCCTTTTTCAATCTTGGAGACAAAATCAACTTTTCGAAGTCAATATGACATTGCATGAATTTTTAAACAAAGCAATCGACCATCAAGTCAATTACACATACATTTTAAAATAAAATGAAATCACGAACATTCCTTTGTTCATACATACCATTCTCATGCATGTATTCCATTCTTCAACTTTCTCTCAAACACAATCATAAGTACAAGATCCTCAATCATATGTAAATGTACATACAAAGCTGAAATGAACATAATTTTGCTGCAATAAAGTGAGTCTCATACTCAACTTTTCATTCACCTTTTTGGTAAAACCCTGCAACTTGCATTCCATTGGCAAAGAAATGTATCAAATCAAAAGACATGCAACCTTTAATTGGATAAGAAATCTAACCATTTCTTACCAATCCACATCAAAGGTGCTTCCTTTAACTGCACATTGACATCAACATGTGAATCATCCTAAAACACATCAATTATGGAAACATCCTTTCCATTCTTGCCATTCTCTTTTTCCACCTTCTTCAAATTTCATGGAAGCATTGTTGGATTCAAAATCCAACTCTTTTCAGCAATATGTCCTTGCTTATGGAAATAAGTGCAACACATGTTCATCCTCTTTACAACATAATTTGCCTTGTCCAATGAACCTTTGGCTTCTTGCCTCCTTTTCTTCAAAAGTTTCTTGTATGTGGCCATTTCTTCCAACATCTAGAAACACTATGGTTAACCAAACCACAAAAGGAATATGGAATTTTTTTCCAATTCTTATGTGGAAATTTACCATGCTCGACATAATAAAAAGAAATGTGCTTGAAATCATATTTAGACCTTCCTCTTTCACCTTTGTTGCCTTCATGAGAAGGTGAATCGAATGAAGAAGTGGCTCCCTTTGAAACACCATCAATTTCTTCAATGATTTTTGAGCTTTCACAACTCCCTTGTTCAAGTGCATGCTTATGAACACCTTCTTCTTGCAAAGTATGTTTCAAACAATTTTATTCCCCATGAATATAATCTTTACAAACTATTATAGACATATTTGGGCACTGCAACCCCAATCTTATATGTCAATAAACCAAGGGCTCTTTAACCCCTAAAAGTGTTGTTTTATACCCTAAAACATCATGGTCAACTGATTACATCATTCCCCAGAAGTTCCACCTAAAAAACCACTCAAAACTGGCCAAAACTAGACCATACTGACTGCTCCACTGTTAGAGTGTGATGCATACTGATTGCTACACTAGCCAGGTGTGATGCATACTGAAGAAGCCTTCTGTGGGGTGCGATGAGCGAGAATGGATAAATGTCCGAGACAGTTTGCTAAGTGGATTCTCATGGAATCTTCTAGAAACTTCTCCTATGACACTTGCCTCTCTAAATTTGCCCAGCGATGAGTAAGAGATCCAAGAAATCTCCAAGTGGAACCAAGAACAACAAGTGGAATGACACTAATCAAAAACCTAGAGATGACTCACACCCTTGTAGACATCTATAAATGGATCCCTCATTTGAGAGATCTAGAGGCTGGAATTTTGTAATTTGTAAGGAAGTGTTGATAGTTTGTCTTTGAGAAGGAACATTGTATTGTTGGGTGATCTTGCTTTTC
>APFE031271754.1:0-20417 GCA_000404065.3 Pinus taeda | reverse complement strand
AATTTGTAAGGAAGTGTTGATAGTTTGTCTTTGAGAAGGAACATTGTATTGTTGGGTGATCTTGCTTTTCATGAGGTGAAGAGGACTTTGATGCTGGGAGGATGATGCTGGATTAGACAGCTGGGTTGTAGTTCTCCCTTCTATTTTAATAAATTTCTTTGAGTTTTCCTCCATACAATCGTGTATTTGTGAATATTGTTATTTTTGAATGCCATTGTATGCTCAATGTATTTCTGATTCTGCATTTTTTATGATATAATAAATAAAGATGCTTTGATGGTGTTTTATTACTTCGTTTCTACAGATATTCTCTAATCAGGACAAGTAGGATAGGATTTGCAAGCTCTATCAAGGGGGGAAGAAATAAAGCAAGGAGTCAAGCGGAAGATCCAGGTTGGTTCCTTTGCTTCTCTCTTATCTATCATACGTATAGGAAATCAAAAATTGCTTTGATTATTTGTTTCTAGGATAGTTACCAATCCTAGTGGAGCTAGCAGATTGAAAAGACACTAGTTTTCCCATATAAAAATGGCGACTCCACTAGGGAACGAATAGTTTGTTTGTTTTCTATTGATTGCTTGTTTTATAAACTATAGACGAAGCCTGAAGTTAGCCAGATAGCCTTCAAATTGCTCTTGCTCTGTAATTGCAAAGTAGATGAATGTTGCTTCAGTCAATCTCTGGTTTGGTTTATGAGTCAAACATCTGACTTACAAACATTCTAGATGCCCTTTTGCTAGCTCAGTAACCTCCCAATATCATACCCCTGTACTTTGCTCTTTACTATCCATAATAGCTCAGCTTAACTCACTGAAATTAGATGCAAATTTGAGCCAAAACCCATCTCAGTTGCACTCCCTAGACCTTCGCACTACCTGTCACTAGAAGCCAGTATGCATTGCACTTTTTGAGTGTAGCAGATGAGATGCATCCCTATTTCTTTGAAGCACAAGTGCGATGACTGAGTAATCCTATTTCTCTCCTTGAAATTTGGGGTTTTTGTCCTTGTTTTCAACTCTGTTTGATTGTTTTTGTTGCTTATGAATAGTATCTCATTACTAAAGCCTCCTTGCATTACTAAGCCTCCATTGATTAGGATTAGAAATTTTTTTTATGTATTTGTCCATCATTTACAATCCTTTTTCGGAAAGTTTCTTGAATCGATCTGTCATTTTGGTCAAAAGTGTCGTAACTGTCATTTTGTGTCAAAAAGAGGAGTATCATAAAGTCTTCCTTCTCTAGATAGTCGATTGAAATTTTTGTCAAGTATTTGATTTTATTTGTTGATATTTGAAGTGTTGAAAACATCTTCTATTCGAAATTGAAAAGTGTCGTTTAAGTCTTCCTTTCATTTTGAAAAATAAATTGTTGAAATGTCACTTTGAAGAAAATATTTCAGATCTATACTTAGTTTTCCTTTTTGGCATTTTTCACATTAAAGGGAACAAAAAATGAATACATGCATTTGGATTTGCATTTAGACTATGTGCGAAAAATGATTTAGGAAAGGTGCATTTAGTGTGTGCTCTTTGCTCTTTTTCTGAAAGAATCGTAATCTTGTTTCCTTAGTAGCTAGGATTTTCATTGCTAAAACTAAACAATGATTGTTTATCATTGTAGATTGCATATTTAGGAATTTTACATCTACATCACGCAGTGAACCATTGAAAGGAAAACTTCTAAGAAAGATCAACTCTAAAATAAATTTCAATGAACTTAACAACTCTTTGGAACCTAACGCAACACATTTAGAGGTCTAGGCTAGAGACGCGTTCTGACGTCGTAAAATGTAGTAACTATCATTTTCATCGAAGGTTGGGCGATTCCTCCTCTTTGATATGACAAGTGCTAGCACAGACTTGTGCTTCTCATACCATCGATATTGGGAGACCACAATAGGCTTATATCCTTTATCCATAGGAAGCCGTGTCTGTCGCCCTATTGATCACAACGCACTAAACACAGAATTCGAGAAGATTGACTGTTGTACATAAGTCCTTGGTAATTTCTCTTTAATTTACCACCAAGCTGTATATTACAATTTTGTGATTGGTTTGGTAATCCCTCTGTCTAGATTTCCAGAGTAGTCATTTTGTTCCTTTTCGACTCAAAAGAAAAGGTCCATCTGAGCACTTGTCACTTGAGGCTCATTAAAAATCGAAGGGGACTAGAATCATCTTTAGCTTTTTCTCGACTCTTAAAAATTGAAAAAGCAAAGTTATGTCAAAGCGTCATTAAAATTTATTAAATTCGGAATAACATCCTTATTCCTTCGTTGATCTTAGGTTGAGATAATGGAGTCACCAATCAAGGAATCCATTTTGAGGGGAATCCTAGTCCTTTCTCCTCTTGGAAAGATATTGGTGCTCCGTATATGGCTGCATTGTCCCTTCTGGGAATCACAATTGGCCTGCCAGTATGGCTATTCTCAACCTCTTTCATTCAAAATACCTTAATTCCTTAGCGATCGAATCAGCAACCAGTTAATACTAAAGTTGGCACTTCGCCCTCTTCTTCATTTGTTTCTCCCTCCCCTTCTTCCTCTTTGCCTGGTGAAAGTAGTGATGTTAGTAACCAAGTGACTGAGAAGAAGAAGAAAGGGAAGGAGAAGAAGAAGAAGAAGCCAATTAAGCAAGGGGGCAACCATGAATCATCTGGTGAAAATCCACACATTAAATCTCCTAAATTTCCTTGTTTGATTTGTAGAGGAGACCATTTTCATTGAGATTGTCCTTGCCTTCCACAGATCTTGAGAGAACGGTCTCCCCGTTCGCACCGTCCGGTATCATCAACCTCTGGTGATCATGTTGACAACACACCATCAACTAGTGAAAATGAAGTTCATGGACAAAAGGGAAAGGTCAAAATTCCATGTAGATTATGTGAGGGGGACCATACCCTCCTTCATTGTCCTTTTTTGGGTGAAGCCAAGAGATTCTTGCATAACCGTCATGCTTCACCACAGAGACTTCCATCTAGATACAAGAAGCTCTCCCCAAGTCCTTTACTAGTTGAAAATCCGAATGACATAATTCAACCGTCGGTTGAAACACCTATCACTGAAAGCGAATCTTCTGAGACCATACCGGATCAAAGTCAACAGGTCGAGATGGCAGTCGACCCAGTTTTACCTTCAGAAGGTCCACCTTCAGATGATACCATTCCCAAAGAGAGTGAGAATGATACTGTTCAAATTCTTTTTGTTACTTGAGAGTCCGATGAACTTGGGGACAATCCACCCATTTCTACACAATAGGAGGAAAATTCCCCAGTTCCCACTACTCAAGGGGTTAATTCAACCATTTATTCGGTACCCCCTCCAAGAAGTCTAGTTACTTCCTTTGATTGGAATCGACTAGCACGATCCCACCTTCCATCTAATGTACCATTCCAAATCACAGTACAATTTTACAAAATGATTGTGTCTGTCACTATCATAGATGAAGGGGCTTCAGTGAGTATCCTTTCCTCAACCGCTTGGAAAGCGCTTGGTTCGCCATCACTTATGCCTGTTACACAAAATTTGTCAGGCTTTAACAAAGGAACTAGTCGACCATTAGGGATCCTTCCTAAGTTACTGATTAATTTGAGAAGGAAAACTATTCACCTGAATGTGATGGTAGTCCAAGGACCATTAGATTACAATCTACTCCTTGGACGCGACTATGTTTACAACATGGAAGCTATTGTCTCAACACTCTTTTGAGTGATGTGTTTCCCACATGAAGGCCAGATTGTCACTGTTGACCAGCATTCATTTCCTGGTTCAAACACAGCTTCAAGTCAAACATCATCCCTAAATGGTCCTTTTGCGTCAAGAGTGTCTCTTCAACCTTCATTCCATCCACCTAATTACCGCAAGTAGTCTGGTGAATGTAACGAAGCTTGGGGGGCATGCACCCTTGTCTAATTTGAGACAAACCCAGCTAAAAAGATAGGTTTCCCTATGGGTTATGTGATTGGAAGTGCTATCTCACACCATTCACCTTTGTCTATTTGATGGACAAATCCAAGGGAGTGTTTCGTCGACTCCGCTGACAAAAACAATCCTGCTTAACCGTAGTGACTTCCATATGGTTACCTGGAGACTTTCCTTTTCTCGACACCTAGAGGCATGCAAATCTTTTTATGCCAGCAAAAAATGACCAATTTCATTTTTTATCTTTTTAGATTTTTTAGCTTTTTAGCTTTTTGGTTTTTCAACTTCTTAGGTTAGGTGATTGGTCTGATCCACCATTCACCTTTGTCTACAACATGGGTGAAGAAAAGGAAGTGTTTTGTCTAAACTGATGATGAAACCATCCTACCTAACCTCAATAGTTCCTTAACTTTTTAGTTTTTTCTAGCTTTTTAGTTTGGTCGTTTCTAGATTACATAAGAAGAAAGATTAGCATATGTTATCGTAAAGTTCAAGCTCATTAAAAATGAACCTACCACTATGAGCAATGTTTCCGCAAGGTTCAAGCTCGTTAAAAAATAAACCCGCCACTAAGTATATGTTCCCCTAGAGTTCAAGATCGTTAAAAAATGAACCCACCTTCAGTAAATAACCTTTGTGATTGCCATTATATCAACCTTTTGAACCTTAGTTGTGTTCCTTCCATCACCTCCATCCTTTTGGCCTATCATACACTTCCACTTGATTGTTTACCATTTTGAGGAATAGCTAAAATGAGTGGTCCTGTTAGCCACCCTCTTCACAGCACCATGTTTTTAGAAGTTCCAAGCTTACTCAGAACCAATTGCTACCCTAGACACCACTCATTCCTAAAAAACGAGTCTCCTTTAAAATCTTTTCAAACTCGTTAAATATGGAAAGATTGTCGACTTATTGGCCTTTCCAGCTTGTTAAAGTGATTGGAAGTGCCATCCCTCATGTATATTTTAATCTTTTTCGTGCCTGAGGGATTATCTCATGAAAAAGTTCGAGCGCTTGTCTTTTCAGCTCGGTAAAGTTATCGAAATAGTCATCCCTTTTGTATTATTTTATCCTTTTTCGGACTTAAGGGATTATGCTACGAAAAAGAACTACTAGAGTTTTATTTTCATCCCTTTTCAAACTCTATAAACATGAAAAGTACCTAGTTGTCCTTGTTGTTAAACTTGTTAAAACAATAGTGACAAACTTGTCCACCGAGACAAGAACAAGTTTCACTATTGCTAGGCTCACTAAAACATAGCGATAGGTTTGCCCAAAGGGAAAATTATAGAACAAGCATATGTTATCCTCCTCAAGCTTTACAAAAATAAAGAGGTACTGGTTTGCAATGACTGGGGAAAAAGGGAAGAAAACTTGAAGAATTTTACTGGTAGCAAGTCGCTATTGAACATGACACTTTCACTCCATCACCATGATTGAGTCGGGTTGGGTTATTCCATTCACTGGTGATATCACCATTGGTCCTCCATACCATCCATCTTTTGGGGTTAATTCTACCAATCCATCTCAGTGTCGCCGATATGTTCAAGAGAAGTCATTCAGAGAATTCACCATCCAGTTAATGCCCCATCCACTGCAATACCTTCACCCTCCATTTTTCATGACCGCCATTCCTGAACCTTGTATCATCAAATCGTTTTCACCTCCAAAAAATCATTTGCTTCGTTTCATGTCGTCGATGTGGGATACATTAAGGCCCTCCCACGACGAGTCACTTCTTGTCGACATCAGCTCATTATCCAAGAAGTTGACTTAGAAACAACCCTTTCAGTACTTTGAAGCTTACATGCCTCAATGGCAAGTTTCTCACTTCCGACGACAGGTTTACATCAATGGCCTTCGACCAAAAGATTTTGCATGGTGTTCAGCATCGGATCATATATTCACACCACCTGAATTGTACTGTAGTACCTTGAGGGTCATTATCATTATTGGTGATTCCTCTCATGCCTGTTAATAGCTTACAATATTGGCTGATAATCAGGCGATGTCTTTCCATGTTCGACTTCAGAGCATTTTTTGACATGGACCAACTTGTACCTCGGGCGAAGATTGAACAAGTTTGAAGACCTCGGATCTAGTTTCATCCATCTAGGCTGTGATATATTCTAGAATATAAAGACATCAAATGTACACAGAAGCTGCATAGATGATCATCCAAGCTAAGGGATGATGACTCTACATATAAAAAATCACCAGTCTGCAACCACAGACGATTATTTGTTCTATGTACATGAAAATGAATTTATAAAGCTGAGCATGGGAATGCCCACCTCAGCCAGATCATGGAAAACTATATTGTGTTGTATCTTATACAGGTCACCTTCTAGTTTGAATAACTTGGATCCTCATGATAAATCATTTCACCCGAAATCAAAAGGTTTACGACTTCATGCTTTAGGGGGCAACTGTTATAGACATATTTGGGAACTGCAACCCCAATCTTATATGTCAATAAACCTATTAGTGTCATTCTTTGCAGCCTTCCTCCAGTGATCAAACATGCTCTTACAAAATGATTTAAGGTGTCAAGGTCAAATTTTGTCATTTCAGTGAGTCTTCAAGCAAAATTTGGTCACTAGGCATTGGGTCTAGGGTTTGCTTTTACTCCTGTCAAAGTTGTCCAAATGTAGGTCCATGTCACCATTCAGCTGAGTGTACCACCATTCATAGGGTTGTCATCATCATGTCAAGTTCCACTGGGTCATTTTACACCTTGTCCATGCTTCACTTGTGCCTAGGTAAGGTTCATTTCTCTCTCCTAGGGTTTTGAAGCTAGTTTCTCTTGGATGGTCAAATCATTAGTAAAATTTGTATTCGGATGTTCATACACCTTCCCCTATTCTTAATGTACCTTATTAAACACTTCCCATCACTGAGATCCCCCAAATTGCTCATTTTCGCACAAACCTTAGTTTCTTGCTACAAACCCTATTTTCTAGGCTAGGCCTGTGTTTTTCCTTTTTGGACCCCTTCCCCTCACTCAATATTTTAAATTCCACTTTCCCATATTTTCTAACATCCCTCCCTACTTCTCAAAATTTCCTCAAGAATTTAGAAGCCCCCTATCCCCTTCATTTTCCTTCATTTTGACAAATCCCCTATTCCACACATCGGGGTAGGCTTTACTGAAATGATGTTTCTGAGAAATAAAAGATGAATTTGGGAAAATTGAGAGAGATTTTTGTCCAAATAGGCAAAGGAAGAAAAACCTCCTTCATTATTTACACAGGTTTCATGGTTTTAGAGAAATTTCAAAAATACAGTTGCCTCGGGAGAATTGATGCACCTCTAAAGTGACCTTGGGAAAATCAAGTTTTCTCCTAGCTTTGTTGGCCAAATGACTTGGCTGGTGAGTCAAATGATAAATATACACAAAGATATTTACAATGTGCTATCATGAGCTCAATTGGGATTTGCGAAACACCTTCAAAAGTTGACTGCAGCAGCACTCTGCCTTGAGGCAGCCTCATTTGGCACATTTTGACCAGTCTTGGGAGATTTGGTTTTTGATAGGGAAAATAAATTCCAAAATGAAAAATTCCCATTGTTGTAGAAATTAGACTCAAATACCTTTCCAATGAGCTATCCCACACCCAATTTTGATACTAGGAAGGCCTCCAAAAGTCTCCTGCAAAAAGGCACTACGCATAGAGATGGCGCAGCGCATTGGGCTGCCCTCCACAGTGCAAAAAATACACTGGCACTGCGCATTGGGCTAAAAAGGATGAAATTCATTCAACTCTTCCTCCAAATTGAAAATTATTCATTCCACAAGTAATTTAACACCTCCATATTTCCAATGTATGAGTTTCCATCAGTGTTTATGGTGTTTCAATAGGTTAAAAACAAAACCCTAGTTCCTTGCAAAGTTGTGTTGAGAAAATTGCCTAGGGTTTGCACAATTGCAGTTTTTCCATTGTATCCCCATTTTCATTTTTCTCTCACTACACTTCACTCATATTACTTTCCCTCTCCCCTTTCATTCACACTCACCTATCCCCTTATCCCTAAAACTAAAAACCCTAATACCTAATCCCATTATCCCCAAACCCTAATTAATATCCCAAAGCCTAAATACTATTCCCTAAACCCTTTTATTCCTCAAAACCCTACAGCTAGCATCAAATCCTCCCCTCATCATTCCCACTCATACATGGAGCTCAAAAACATGCAAGCAACCGACAGGCTGCCCAATGAAGCCTAAATGAGATGACACCCATTCAGTAGGAGATAGAGGCTGATCGAGAAATTTGGCTTGAGAGGGCCAAAATTCATCTTGAGAAGCTATTGGCAAAGGCAAAAAGGACAAGGATATGCTCAGGCACATTAAAAACCATTATTGGGCACGAAATCATGTTTGCAAAGCGGGGATCAAAATCTTGAAGGCAAGACTAAAGAGAGCATTAAAATGACGCAAAAGGCATGATAGGATCCAAATCTTAGCTGAAGCTTCTTTTGTTGAGAATGATACTTGATGATGGACCTTCAGTCCAAATTTCAGCAAATTTGGAGAAAGTTTTGTCAATTTTGAATTTTTTGGCTTCAAAACAGATTTTCCTGCCCAACGCATAGCGCCACTTGGCACGCGCTTATAATTGGGAGATCCTATGGAAGAAAAGTTTGTATTTCTAATTTTTTTATGAAACTTTATTCATGCTCATGAATTACCTAAGGATTTCATCAAGTTCTGGGTTGCCTAAAGGGTCAAAAACACACAAAAAATGACCTCTCTGCCACCTTTTGCACCCACAGGAAGCAGTCTTGGGAGATTGAAGTTTTTGAGGGGAAAATGACATCCAAATCCAGAAATTCCACTGGGGTTGGAAAATATATAGGCAAGGCTTTCCAAAGAGCTACCATGAGCTCAATTTGGACTTTGGGAAGGGCCTCAAAATCTGCTCCAAAGTTGTGCTATGCATAGATATTTTGGGCTCGGCACATAGAGAATTTTGGCCTATTTTTCACTCTTTAGCTCAGAATTTCGGCCAGTTTTGACTAGTTTTACTTTTTGATGTTACTCTTCATCTAACTTGATGTAATTTCATGACCATGATGTAATTTTGGCACATTTTTACTTGTCTTAGTAGATTCATTCACTAAAACGTGAAAAGATAGTGAATGAATCAGTTTCCTTTCATATAGAGGCAAGTTGTTTTATTGCCTATGTTTTAGTTCCTTGTTTAGATATGGTTGAAACGGCTCCTAGAATGATGAGCTCAACTCCTAGAGGCATGGGAAGGAGTTAGGATTTCCTATATCATGTAATTTCTCAGTCATTTTCAGGGTTGGACACTTTGGATTGCTTGGCAATCCATTGTACATTTGATTTCTACATTTTTGGCAATGAAAAGACGAGGGTTTTGTAGCACTTGTTGGGATCCTTGTGGCTCTATGTTTTGGTGGTGTTTTTATTCATGCAATTGTAAGTTCATTGATGTTTTATGTATGCCATTTCCCTTCTCTTTGCTTATGAAATTAAACAAATTGAGTGACAAAGGTAGAACTCATGAGTTTGTTGTGCTCTACCTTAAACTTTGTTTAGTTTTACATATTTCATCTATTTGGGGAGGATTCTTGCAGCCTCTTTCCCTCTTCAGCTCCTCAGCAGTCTTTCCAATCCATTCATTTAATCTAAAGCATCAAAAATACTGCCTGCCTTTCCCCAAGCACAACTCTGCAAAAATTTGGCCTCATCCCCGGACCCAAATTTGCCTTTCCCTTTTTCCATCAAAAAACCCCAAAAATCAAATCAAATCCTTGCACTTCATACCTAGCCTAAGCTTAGTTTTTAAATCAGTCATCTCAAGCCCCGTCTAATTGTCTTTTGCTAAGATTGACCTGAAGATAGCCCTCTCCTGTCCTCGTAGGGCTAGCTACGAGGCTAAGCGTGGTTTGATGTGGACCTAGAAGCTTACCTTTTCAGCATGAGGTAAATCTAGGCTCTAAAAAAACCAAGGGCTCTTTAACCCCTAAAAGTGTTGTTTTATACCCTAAAGGATCATGGTCAACTGATTACATCATTCCCCAGAAGTTCCACCTAAAAAGCCACTCAGAACTGGCCAAAACTGGACCATACTGACTACTCCAATGTCAGGGTGTGATGCATACTGAAGAAGCCTTTTGTGGGGTGTGATGAGTGAGAATAGACAAATGTCTAAGACGGTTTGCTAAGTGGATGCTCATGGAATCTTCTAGAAACTTCTCCTATGACACTTGCCTCTCTGAATTCGCCCAGGGATGAGTAAGAGATCCAAGAAATCTCCAAGTGGAACCAAAAACAAAAAGTGGAATGACACTAATAAAAAACCCATAGATGACTCACACCCTTGCACACATCTATAAATGGATCCCTCATCTGAGAGATCTAGGGGCTGGAATTTTGTAATTGCTAGGAAGTGTTGATAGTTTGTCTGTGAAAAGGCACATTGTATTTTGGGTGATCTTGCTTTTCATGAGGTGAATAGGGCTTTGATGTTGGAAGGATGATGCTGGATCAGACAGCTGGGTTGTAGTTCTCCCTTCTATTTTAATGAAGTTCTTTGAGTTTTCCTCCATACAATCATGTATTTGTAAATATTGTTATTTGTGAATGCCATTGTATGCTCAATGTATTTCTAATTCTGCATTGTTTATGATATAATAGATCAAGATGCTTTAATGGTGTTTTGTTACTTCGTTTCTACAGATATTCTCTAAGCAGGACAAGTAGGAGAGGAGTTGCAAGCTCTATCAATGGAAAGAGAAATCAAGCAAGGAGTCAAGCGGAAGATCCAAGTTGGTTCCTTCGCTTCTCTCTTATCTATCATACATAGAGGAAATCACAAATTGCTTTGATTATTTGTTTCTAGGATATCTATCAATCCTAGTGGGACTAGCAGATCGAAAAGACGCTAGTTTTCATGTAAACAGAAACTTGAGGTAGAGAACCTAAAATTAAACTCCTTCTAGGAATTGTTTCAATTGCCTTCATGGCTGCGTTGGAACTTTCTCCATAAGATTGTCCATAGCCAAGACCCAAATACTTAGGCCTTTCCTCAACCGTTATTGGCTCAACTATGCCTTGTGCATGTTTTCCCAATCCTTTTCCTTCATAGCCCATTTTTGACATCAACTTGGACCCTATGCCTCTTGTATGCTTTTCAAAAGAACCAACATAAACATTCTTAGAGGAAATTGAAGACAAACTAGAATTGTTTACCTCTTCTTCAAACTGACGCTTGACTAAGGCTTCTTTGGTAACAAGGAGCTGTGTCTCCAACTCATGCATCCTTTCCAAGTTCATATTTGCAATATGAAGTTGGCTCTCCATTTTCTACAATTTGTCAAAAAGAAACTGCTTCTCTTCCTTCATGGAATTCAACTACTCTCGAAGTTTTGTGCTCTTCCTTTCATCCTCATACATTTGTTTCACCATATCCATCATGATGAACAAATCTTGCTTCATATCTTCATTAAAGAATCTTGTGAAGGAGGGGGATTTTGAAAACTCACTTGTAGAAGTTGTCAATATAGAAATGAGCAAAAAAACTTCAACAAAATTCACAAAGCTTTCAAAGAACTAATGGTTGTAGAGTCAAACTCTTATTCAGGCATCCTTTTGCAAACAAACCCTCTTGTGCTTCAAGGGTTACCTTGAGGTCCTTTGGGTAAGGAGAATGCCTTCAGCCCTTCTTCCTTCTTTTCCTTTCCTGGACTTAGCTATTAGTAGCTTTCCCTTCACCTTTGCAAACTCAAACAACAGTCAAATAGTCAAATTCTTTATATTGTTTAAACACCTTTCAAGTCAAACAAGCAACCTATTTCTCTATCAATCAAGAAACCTATTTCTTTGTCAATCAAGAAACCTACTCTAATACCACCTGATCTAAAATGGGGGTTTGATAACTTGTTATGCTTACAAGAACCTCCCACTCAGTTAAACAAATAATTTATATAGCTTATATATGACATTTGCGGAATTAAATACTTCAAACAAGTGTGTATTTTCTTTTAACTATTTAAGTGCTTTAAGTCCATTTGTTTCTATTGATATTAAACACATATAAAATCCATATAATGCAGCAAATAAACATCCACACATAACAACAAATTTAATCTAGGATTTCACCCAAATATCATGGGCTATGTCTCCTTGAGCTTTTTTTATCTTGACTTGGCTCTTTGAGATTATGCCAAAGTTTCTTTTACAAGTTCCACACTTAACTCCAAAGGTTACTGAACTCAACCAATGGGCTTATAATACCATCTATATCCCTATCATGGTTGTCATCACTCTACAAATAGATCTAAGCTCTCTTAGACTTGATTCCTTCAATCAATGCACTGAGCTACCCTGATCTTCTTGATGGCACTAACACCTTCAGAATTATTTAACTGTCACTGAAACCTCATCTCCTCTCTCCATCACATATTAGACACCAAAAACTGAACATTTGCTCAAAATGAGCATTGCATCCCCAAACTAGGCCTTCCTCCATGGTTGGAACTAGGCTGCCTGAAACTTCCCTGTAGCAAATCCCTTAAATGGATTCAGAAGGCTCATTACTGCCAGGAATGGTTGTTGGTTTGCTGAGAATGAGTATTGGTAGCTCCTACAACTGCCTCCAACTCTTAGTGGCCTTGAGCTCCAAAATCTCCTGGATGAAAATCTATATGAAGATGACTTCCTTAGCTTCTCTAGACTGTTCCATTGGCTTCAGAAGGCTCCAATTAGCCTAACTGGCCTCTTGTTTCACTCTCTCTCTTCAAAAACTACTCTTGGAGTGCATTTAATTAGTATCCCCTAGGGATACTCCACAAAATTTGGTGAACTGCACCTAACTCCAATTAAACTTAGCATAACCGCCTTTTTAGCTACTCCACCAAGTTGACCGTCAGAGGTGAGCTGTTACAATAACTGTTTTGGCGTGCATATGAGGTGGTGTAATCCTAGTAGTTAAGGATAATCCTTATCAGAAGCATTTCAAATTTAAAAATCTCCATCGTCGATCTATCTCACTTGATCCAACAAATATCGTGTCGTCCGCTCACCAACTAACCCAGATGATCTCCACCGTCGATGTGACCCATCCAATCGAATGAACGTCACACAATCTCATGCATATTCTTTCCTGACCAATATTAGGTCGATGGTGCATGAAAAAAGTAGTTTTCCTATGCTATGTGTCGACTACTAAGGTTAATCGCGTGAAATCGTAGAATATCATTTAGAGCTTTTAGTCCGCGCAAGATACCATTTCCCACTTTCGGAATACTAACCATGTGCTCAATACAGAACTTAAAGAAAGAAATATAAGGAAAGGTTTAGCGCTTACCCCAAAAGGGAATATTCTAAGGAATATTCCTTGGAATATACTTTTTTTAATATTTTTAAAAACCAAATTAATCTTGGTCAAATGTCCAAAAATTGCAGTTTACTAGACTAGTTTTTCGAACCATTCATGGTGCTAGAATCAAGAAGATGAGATCTATCTAGTTGCTCAGGTTTGATAATCTTTCAAACACTTTGAAATTTGAGCTATCATTTAGGTCATGGGTCAATATCTGATCAGTATTAATCAGGAAAATCAAGATGAAATTACAATGCTTGTTCTCTCTAGAACAATCCCAACACTCAGCAAATTCAATCTCCAACTCATAAGCAAGCTCAAGGCTAAATATTAACCAATTCATAAGCTCTCCAAGCATCTATTCCAATGTGTAGTTCCTATGGAAATAGCTTGTATTTAAAGGGAAATAAAGCCTCTAAAAATAGCGCAATCCCTCAAGGATAAGTTCCTGATTGTATGCACTATCAGTGCAACTTAGAAAAATATAAAACAAATAGTACACTATCCCTGCATTCTAGTCTCAACTGGGTCTTTTTTAGAATCCACATGCATGAGTTTCTGATGGTGGAATTTTCGGTTAACTAGAGTAGCACTAATTAGGTCACTAGTGTCCCAACTAACTGTTTACTCGCTATTAGTTCCTCAAACAGTTTGGAACTAATTTAACTGGACTTAACTCAATAAACTGA
This sequence comes from Pinus taeda, assembly GCA_000404065.3. NCBI lineage: Eukaryota > Viridiplantae > Streptophyta > Pinopsida > Pinales > Pinaceae > Pinus > Pinus taeda. The sequence goes on along the minus strand of APFE031271754.1, from coordinate 6,456 downwards.
TTTAACTAATTACAGCTCATCCTTAACTCCTATAAGTTAGGGAGAACATATACATGTCTTCTAAAAGACTTGCAGTTCAAATTTCCTAAATTAATTAAGTTAATTTAAATTAATTAATTATTTTTAAATTGCTATGAGAAAATAATTCTATTTTAATCATAGTTTAATTCAAGGACAAATTAAACTGGAATTTCTTGTTGTCATTTCTTAACACTCCCTCTAAAAAAGAAAGGGATTATCCACTACCCTGATCCTATCTCTCTGAAACTCGAATTTACATCTTGGCAATGCCTTTGTCAAGGTGTCAGCATCTTTCTCCTCCGAGGGAATGTAATCTAACAACATGATCTGCCTCAATACACAATCTCTGAGATGATGATACCAGATATCAATATGCTTGGACTGATCATGAAAAACTAGATTTCCAGAGAGTTTGGTGCAACTCTGTTTATCACAAAAAATCATTTTCAGATCCATTTGTTGACCAAACAAACCACCAAGATCTTCCTCATCTAGATAGCCTCACATGTTGCTTGACTTTTAGCCATGTACTCTACCTTTATCGAACTGAGTGCAACTAATCTCGGTTTCCTATTGTACCAAGAAACTGCAGCTAACCCAATACTAAAGATCCCTCCTGATGTGCTCTTCCTATCAAATGGGCTCCCCACCCAATCTACATCAGTGAACCCTTCAATCTTCACTCCCTTTGTCTGTTTGTACCACAACCCAAACTGAGTAGTGCCTCTGAGGTATCATAATACATGCTTTGTCACCTTCCAATACAGCTTGGTAGGCCTAACCATCACTTGACTAAGATAGTTAACTGCATAACATATATGGTCATGTGTTTACCAAATACATTAGTGAACCCATAAGATGCCTATAAACAATAACTTTCACTACTTCTCCTTAAGTAACATCCTCCTTCCTACAGTTACTAGCTAGAGGGGTCTCCATGGGTTTACTACTCTCCATGCAAAATCTCGTGAGTATCTCATTGGCATACTTTCCTTGAGAAACAAAAAACTACCCATCTCCCTGTCATACCTCCATGCTAAGAAAGTAATGCATGCACCCCATGTCCTTCATCTCAAACTCTCTTGCAAGGTCCTCCTTGCAAGATTTGCTGAGCTTCTCATCACCTGTTAGTATGAGATCATCTACATAAAGTATAATGATCAAAATCTTACCTTCCACCACTATGTGATACAGGTTCGCATCTGCTTCACTCTTCAAGAAGCCTAACCTAGTGAAGTAGCTATCTATCCTAGTGTACTAAGCACGGGGTGCTTGCTTCAACCCATACAATGATCTATTGAGTTGGCACACATGTGATTCACAGTCCAAGGTTTCAAAACCTTCGGGCTGCTCTATGTACACCTCTTCCTTAATCATGCCATTAAGGAAGGTAGTCTTCACATCCATTTGATGGATCTTCCAACCCATCTGTGTTGATAGTGCCAAAATAGATCTGATTGATGAGTACCTTGCAATAGGAGCAAAGGTCTCATCATAGTCAATCCCCTCTACCTGTGAAAAGCCATGAGCCACAAATCTCTCCTTATGCTTCTCCACACTACCATATGCAACTTGCTTTACCTTGTAAAGCAAATGGGAACTCACAACTAACTTGTCCTCTAGTCTCGGGACCACATCCCAAACAATGTTTCCAACTATGGAGTCATACTTCTCCACCATCGCATCAACCCAAACTAGTTACTGCATTGCTTCCTGAAAGGAAGATGGCTCTGTCAAAACACATGCACCCATAAGTGCCATGTATCCAGTGGACCTCTCTAGTGACCTCCTCTGTCTACGCTAAGAAGAGGGTGATCCTACATTCTCCCATGCATCATCCAACAATTTGTTAGCCTCTCTAGTGCGCTTTCTTCCCTCTCTAAAAGACCCTGCCTGAGTGGATGTCTCCACTCTTGAAACCTCTGCATGTGGCTAATCCACATCAATATAAGGCTCCTCAACCTTAGGACCTAAAAGTTCCTCCTCCGCGTGTAGCTCAAGCTCCCTCTCAAGGGACACTCACATTCCCTTCTCCTCATCAAACTTGACATCCTTGCGAACCACTGTCATCCAATTGGTTTGCATGTACACCCGATAGTTTTGGGGAGTATCAATGTACCCCACAAAGATCCCAAACTTTGTTGTTGGCTTAAGCTTCTTCCATGCATCTTTTGTCACATGACAATAAAATGATGACTCAAAATCCTAAAGTGACCAACATCTGACTTCTTACCAGAATAAGATTCCTCGGTTGTTTTACTCTCAAGTATCCGATGTGGACTACGGTTCTAAACATAAACAGTTGTGTTGCATGCCTTAGCCCATAATTATAGTGGTAAGCCCTGATCATGCAACATTGCCCTTGCTGCCCCTACTATGCTCCTTTTCTTCCTCTCGACATCCCCATTCTGTTGAGGGTTATGAGTTTTAGGACTCCATATTGTCTACTTTTGACCTCATATTTTGTCATGATGTTACCTCTTTTTAGCCCATAAGTTGAAACCCTTGATAACATTTTGACCTCATCATTCCAAGGTATGAAGTAACTCTCCTCATTTGCTATATGTTTAATTATTCAACACATATTCATGTTATCTTTATAATTAATCTTTGGAAGTTAACTAAGTCACTGACAATTGTTGGAACTGTTCGAAGTCCAGAAACAACAACTGTGCAGTTGCTGTAACACCAGAAACAACAACTGTGTAGTTGTTGTAACACCAGAAACAACAACTGACTAAAGCGGGTAAAGTCTTAATTTGCAAAGGATGAAAAAACAATTGTCAAGCAGGGAAGTAACCGTCTGAAGCTGGCAAAACTATACTTGGCAGATGCTGACATAGCACAATCAACAAAACATAGTCGCAGACACTGGAACACCAGGAACAGCATGAGAACTTCAAGGGAACAGTTGAGATTTATCAAATCGATAACAACAACAGAACAACCAAGGATAGTACAAGGACCCTAAGGAGATAAATGAAGACTACCAGTTTCACAACAGCAGAAGGATCCGACTAAACGAAGGATGACAAATATATACACTGTTCTAACAGCATGTTGTAACAGGAATTGATTTCCTATTTTTGTACAGAAGGATGAAACTGAATGAATAATGACAATCTATTGTAATAGATGTCTCCTCTATAAAGAGGAGACATCTACAGTTGAAAGCTAGTGAGTTATAACGGAAGTATTGTAGTGCATAGCAAGTCTGAATCTTTATTGTAATTGGACATTTTGGCAGATGAATAAAGCACTGTTCTGAGCATTTTAACTTAGCATCTGTGTTCAGGGGAATCTTGTGAGAGGGACAGGGCCCACCTTCTTCACAAGATTCACCCATTTCTTTTCTGTTAAGTCTGTGTGTGATTTATGTACATCACTAGCCTTGCTTCCGATATTTCCTTTTCGCTGATACTCTGTTTCCTTGATCGATTGGCGCTGTGAGAAGTGTGTGACTGGTGATTAGGATTTTCAGTGTGTATTGGCAAATGGTCACAGAGATAGGTGCTGAACATCCTTATTCTGAGGACAGGGTCCTGGTCCTCTGTTACAAACGGCCATCATTTCTTTCTACAGATTTATTACCATTAATTAATTTCATTTCATCTCTGCAATAGCTTATAATTGTTGTAACACAGAGTAAGGGTTTGATAGGAAGTAGATCTGTTTATACTACAACCTTTAATGCTTTTAGAATTAAGTGCATATAGTACGAGGTCACCTTTGAAACAAAAGGACTTTCCCGGGTTGAAAATTTAATGTGGTACTCGACCGTTTAATCAATAAACAATTCGAGCAGCCAACATTTTGGCGTCGTTGCCGGGGAAGGCGACTAAAAGATTTTAAAGGCATTAATTATTTTCCTTTAGAATAATAGGTGCATGAGAGGACGCAAGAAAGCTAACTTCACAGGCGGTAAGGGCACAGGAGGAGGAAGAAAAACTTTCATTGACGAGATCATTTCAAAGGCCGAGACATCCCAGAGAACAAGTTCCCGAAGACCTCAGATCCAGTATTCCTCCCAAACAGATCACCAGACGGAGGAAGTACTAGGACCTGAAAGGAAGCTGGAAACACCAGAGCACGTTGAGGAACTAGTAGAAGAACTTGAAGAAATAGAAGATACTAAAGACAGAGCAAGCGATTCAGGGAAAAGACCAATGGAGGATAACAGAGCGGAAGGAAGGGGGGAAATTCACTCTCCACCCTAGAGTTTCCTATTGGGGATCTCCCAAGAGGAACAATCCCTATGAAGAACATTCCACCTGCAACATTACCTAATTTTCATGGGTTATCCTCTGAAGATCCTGATGAGTTCCTCTTTGAATTTGATATATTGTGTAGGAGTTATGATTATGTAACTCCTGCTCAGAAGTTAAAACTGTTTCCAGCAACACTGAAAGGGAACACGTTAAGATGTTTTATGAGCTTAGGGGCTTAGGTAATAACTATGTGGGACCAGATGAAAGAAATTTTTCTGACCAAATATTAGGATTACTGTCGAACAAGAGAAAGGAAGGAAGAATTGTTTAAAATGGTCCAGAAAGAGGACGAGAATCTGGAGGACTTTGTAGAGAGACTGCAGTATAATCTGCAACGATCAGATCATCCGACTATGAGTAAGGATATTCTGAAGAAAATACTGCTAAAAGGAGTACAAGATGACTACCTGGATATGCTAAATATGCTTGGAAAAGGGGATATCTCCAAAGAACCATTTGATGATAATATCAATCTCTGTATGAGATGTTCCAGAGGAGCAGCAAGCAAATCTAAAAGCAGGGACATCATATACTCGAGAGTCCATAAATCAGCAAGTGGAGGAGCAACACGAGCCGGAATAGGTAATTTGCTTGAAGAATTTAAAACTGAAATGTTAAGCTATTTTGCTTCACAAATTGATGCTCTACAGGTTAAAAAGAAGCAGGCAGAAGCAGAAGCTGCTCTAGCTATTTTCTGTTCCAAATGCAGAGGGAAGCACCCACTGAGGGAATGCCCATTGGATAGGGTACCAATTTGTACCATTTGTGAAAATGATCATGAGACTCAACAATGCCCTTCTTTGCCAGGAATAAAGGCAGCACTGCAATCAACTGAAGAAGAAGCTGAAGTAGTGTACCTGATGACACAAAAGAGACAATGGCAACCACAAAGACAAGGTATGAATTCTAACACATCATTTAGTCGTTGGAATAATCACTCTCCTTTTCAAACAAATTACCCACCCATGAACCAAATGCAATACCCACCCTTTAATCCAATGCAATTTCCACATATGCAGCAACCAAATCCTCCTTTTACCGACCCTACTATGTGGAATCCTTGGACTCTTCAACAACCTTATTTCAATCAATGGAACCCAAACTAGACAACCCAACAAATTCCATTTCCTCAACACCAACAATCTCTTTCCTTACCATCTAATGCTCCGCCGAATAACCAGTCAATCAGACCCCAACTGCCTGTACAACCTAACCCCAACCCGAATAATAATAAAGCTCTGTAGGTAATTGATATTCAAAGTCAACCTGTCTCCCCTATGCAATGTAATGATATCCATTTACGTTCTGGGAGGATAGTTGAACCCATCATTGATGACATTACTGATGCTGAAAAAGAGGAAACTAGAAAAGAAAAGTCATCTAACAACAATGCTGAAACGGTTGAATCATCTTCTAACAAGACTACTCAAATAGCAGAGCCACCCTTTCCTGAACGACTGACTCTTACTAAAACATTTGAGCCACCTACTTTTAACCTTTTAGGAGAACTACAGAATTTATATGTCAAAATCCCGCTATTGCAAGCACTAAGAGACTTTCCTATTTATGCTAGAACTGTTAGGGATATCTGTATTAAAAAGCCTGGAAGAAAAGCTAAGGAACCCCTCATAGTTCATGTGATGGGAGAACTAACCACTTTGATGACAGAAAAAGACTCCCCTGTGAAATATGGTAACCTTGGTCACCTTACAGTAACAGTTCAAGTTGGTAAAACCTTTGTCTCTAAAGTTATAGTAGATCTGGGTGCTGCAATAAACATTATGACACTTGAAACAACACAATTACTGCAGTTGAAACATTTAATTAGGGAAACCCCAACCATCCTAGAGCTGGCTGACCGCTCTACAATTAAACCCGAAGGAGTCATTGAAGACCTGGTAATTTTCATAGAATATTGGAATTACCCAACCGACTTTGTTGTGTTACAAACTAAAACAAAGTTGGGGGGTCATCCACTGATTCTAGGAAGACCTTGGCTGGCTACAACAGATGCTTTCATCAGCTGTAGGTCTGGATCAATGACAATATCTAATGGGCAGGAAACCAAACAGCTGACTCTTTATCCTCACGCCACACCCATGATTAATAATGACAATTCAGTATGGTTAGATTATGAGGATGAGGAAACCCAACCTATTTTAACTGT
>APFE031271751.1:1051-27535 GCA_000404065.3 Pinus taeda | reverse complement strand
TGTGTGTGCGAGCCTAATGCTATAAGAAAAAGGAATATAATCTAAAAAAACAAAAATATAGAAATTTAGGAGATATAACTTAATCCTAAAATTTTCACTTGGCATCAATAAGAAAAATAATCCACAAAATAAAAGGAAAAATAATCCACAGAAGAAGCATTTCACTGTGATAACTAGTTGCACAAAATACAAATCATGTTTCCCTTCATAGCTATTTGCTCTGAGAGCCTAGTATGAAAATTGGAAAAGTGGTGAGGCACAAAGAGCTAGTCCATTACACTAACCATTCAAAGATAGATCACCACCCTCCGAGGATTAGAACCTATGGTCACCATCCACATTGTTTCCAACATGACTTAGGGGATGAGCTAGAATTAGGCCTTAAACCATGTGGACTCTATCACATAAACAAAACATAGCAAAACCTCTCCAAAATTAAACCACCATCAAAAGTATGGAAATAGTCAGCATAAAGTTTATGCATATATTATCATAAGTATAGCCATGAATAGTAATGATGTGTAACGAGCTTACGTGGGCTTTAGTCTAGACATGTTATATATAGATATATAAGATCAGATTTATTGGTATAACTTAAACAAACATATTAAATGGTGTGTAAAACATTATATGTTTTATATATATGGTTACATATATTAATATAATTAAAAAAAATCTTAAATTATTATTTAAAACATTAGTGTATCATTAAATACTGCAAATACCATAACCAATCTAAGTAGGAAAATCCAAATAGTTTTTTGAGAAAAAAATAGTAATCAATTTGTAATATGTAAGGAATAAACATGAAAAAGGTAAATGTGAATGATCTCTCATGGGATAAAATGTAAATGCCAAAATACCAATAACTAGCATATTTTAAATTCAAAAAAAAAAGAGAAAAGTTATTCGGTAAATATTGAAATCTAGATGATTTTTTTAGAGAAGTGTGTCGCATTTTGGAATTGGACAATAGAATATTTTAGCCCTGTGGCATTTTGGAATTCGTTCCACAATTATAAAATTGTTTTTTTTCAATTTCTTATTTGATTTATTGATAAATTCAATATCAATAAGGTTCATATTCATAGATATAATAAGCTTTTTTAATAGTTTTTTATATATAGGAAATATTGTTCAATGCTTATTGATCGAAGGAAAGCCTACGGGTTACTTTAGAGAAAATATTTATTGCATGTTTTAGTTAATGTTCTTTTAGTACCGTTTACTAAATTCAAAGAGGTGACTAAATGTATATTAAATTTTTATTGAGATAAGAAAAAAGCAAAATAATATGTATATTGTAAGATAAATATGAAATTTTCATTTTATTTATAGATGAAATCAAGTATCTATTATTTGTTTTTTTAAGCTAGTTAATTTTATATTGATATGAAGCATAGAGTATCTTATGCAACATAAATTGTTTCTTATTATATGGAAAGACAAAAAGTGTGATTGATTTTCATAGACTTTTCTTAAAAAAAAAAGTTAGGAACTCACAAACTAAACGAAATATAATATAGTAAAATGAAAGGTATGTACATAACAAATATAATAAGGATAGTAAAAGGAAAGGTACGTACATAATAATGAAGAAGGCTTATATTATCCCTCAGCTTACTTACAAAACTAAATGTGCAAAGAAAATATGGCATACTCATTTAAATTGATATAATTAGTTTGGGTGTCACCATGCCCACCAAACATTGTATTGATTCGATATTATTTTAATCATAATATCCATGTAAGAGATATCACATTTATTTAGAAATTCAACTTATTAGCAATGTCTATCTTTAACAACATCAGAAATTAATGTCGTTTAGAATAGAAATATAGAAGCCAAAATATTTTATTGTTTGAAGTCTTTCAGAACTAGGATTTAGAACAAAATACTTAAATTATGTTTCTATGAAGACACTTTTTTCCTTGCTCATTATAAATTTCATCCATAGGACCTCTTATTCGGTTACTACTTTCATCACATGCCATACCCGTAGTACAATTGATTTTATAGATATGACTATTTTAAAATTACTTATAAATATTATTTAGACTTGCTCCTTGAGGGGGTCATGGCCTAAATTGATTCATTTATGTAAATAAATTTTACGATGAATAAATATTATTTTTTTTGGCAATAATAGGAGAAATAACAGGAGTGATGTGGGATTCTTGCTATCGAAGAATTTGTTAAGTGGTTAAGTCGAAATGATGAACCTTCCCAAAAGTGAAACAACATAATTGGAGAGAAATGATGGGACCAACCTGCAATTCCACACTATAATGTTTAACAATAATACAATAATGCACTAATCAACAATTAAATGATTAGTAAATGATTTGGATCTTAATACTTGTGATTAGGTGTTAATCATGGGATGGTTCTAGATTTTTGTTGTATGGCATTTCCGTTGAACTTTAATTATGTTGCGTTGGTGGTGCTCGCCTCGGTTATCGTTTCCCGCTCTTGGTTTACGCCAAAACCCTGCATTCTATGTCATTTCTTTATTTGCACTTGCATTTTTGCGGCACTGAGGGTTTGGACTCGTAGTGAGGGTTTGTGCTTCGGAGGGTTTGTGCTGTGAACATATGGAGTTGAGAAACAGGCTCTACATCTGCCCTGCTATGGGTTATGCTGCTTGTTGGTGTGGCACCTTTGTTTGTTCTGGTGACTTCATTGCTCGGTTACTTGGGCACAGTATGAAGGTTCTTCTCATCTGTGTAAGACAGTGGCTACTATCTCTGTCTGTTCAGTTACTAAACTTGTCCCTGCTCCATTGTTTTCATTTTATTGAGGTTCTTCTGGTTGTTAAATTTGGTTAATGGGTTGCCCATGTTGCATTCTACAGGTCACAGTAACGGTGGCCTCCTCTGCTTCGCAGTTCTCTTCAGGTATGTTGTCTCTCCATGTTTTATTTTCCCTCTTTGTTTTTCTCTAGTTCTAACGAGAGCTACTCCTTGGTCTCAGGGTGTCACCATGGGTTGTGGCTCAATGGGGTTGCATTCTTACCACGCGACTAATCTCTAGGTAAAACAATTTGTTCATTGTGCATTGAGTTCCTCACTCTTAGTTTGCTTCTTGCCTTTTACTTTGTTGGCATTTGGCTCACAATGTTACCTTGTTTTGCTTGCGCAGGTGGGTGTTCGTTATTTTGCGAGGTTGATGAAAGCGTTACGGCTTTGTCCTGGTAGGCTCTGATACTATTATCAATTTATTTTTACTAGTTGGTCTCTGTCAATTTGTTGGGTAGAGTCCCAGTTCTCGTCCACTCGAGCTTCTCTGTTGTCGCTATGCAACCCGGTTCAGTCTTGTACAAAACGCTTGTTTGTATTCTGGCAGTTTTGTAATTGTAAACCACTTTTGGAGGGTGGCTGACCAAACCCTCGCCCTAAGGGTTCTTCTGGTTCGAAATGTTTTGTCCGCTGTTTGAATGGGTGTCCCGAGACTGTTGTATGTATATAAATAGTTTTTGTTCGCAATGAAAAGGAATTAACAGGAATTTTGGTTACATTATGTTTACCTCTGTCCTGGGTTGTGCTCAGCGTTTGTGTTCTCATTCTTGTTTGAATTGTGTGTAATGTGATTTGATTTCGCTTGTGGAACTCCGTATGTTTGCTGTCAGTCTTCATGCTGGGTATGCTCGTCCAATTTATCTATCTGCCTTCTGTTCTTTAGGAAAGAAAATGATTGAAATGGGTAGGAACACACAATATTTGCTTAGTTTTAGGCTTACTCAATGATTAAGGGAAAAGTGTAAACAAATGCTACAACGAACTGTTACAGATGGACTCAGAATGTTTCGGATGAAAGAAAATTATTCTCTATATTGTATTTCTCTTCTCATGTGCTAAACCCCTCCATGATTGTATTACATTGATTTTTATATTGGGATTGAACAATTAATTAAACTGTTCTTGGTTACCATATAGTTACCCTTTGTAGTTACATAGTCGATAATCTTGTTGGGTTTTCTTGTACTGTAGGAGTTACAAAAGCACTGTAGAAGTTACAACAATATACTTTTTGCTTATGAACAAACATCTATAAGATAGAGTCAGAAAATGATAGAACAATGCAACTGTTATGACACTATCCTAACTGTACTATTCCTAATATTCCTTAACTAATAATAATAAGACAAGTAGTTTCGAGACACTGTTTTATTCACTAAACGTAAATGAAATTAAAAAAAACTTGAACCTGTCCTTCTTGGTCTAAGACCAAAGACCAAAACCCGGTCATGATGCCCTTAGCTGGATGCTCCTGCATCAAGATTTTTTATTTTTTTTTGTAAATTAGGCTACTTCTATTATTATACAAAATGTAACAAAATGATTACAATGAGGCTTGCCTCAAAAATCACCATGCTGAGATGGATTTATCACCACTGGACACCTGACCTTGATAACCAGAAGACCAACATTTGTCCTAGACCAAAACTGGAGAACCCACAAACTGCCAAAAGCAGATTGACTCAATGACACCTATCTTGCTTACAGACACCGACATTGACTCAACATTGTAGCATATGAAAATACAATAGCATACATAGTCGCACTTGGAAGCCATGTTCGACTCAAAAAGAGCTGAGTACAGCTTCAACTTTGCCAAAAAAACTTCACAGACAAAACAGATAACAAGACATATCAGAAATTTTTCATGTGGAGATCAGAACCACCACCTTTGCTCTCTGGAGGTCTTCTCAAGCATTCACAAAAGTGGAGGGCTGCTCTTCCACCACCCTGCAATAGTATTGATCCGATGCGCTTGAATCCGTGTAGGGTGCATCATCTTTCACCGACTCACTTGGTCCTGCCACCGCACCCAAGGCTTCCGCCGGCTGAGCTCTTTGGCATAGGATTGGAGACGTTGACCTTTGTTCCTCAGGGCGCTCTCCTGGAGCTGCATGTTCACATTTCTCAATTCACACCGAGACATAGTGTGTTGCGTTGTCCAATAAACAAGGGAAGCTGAACCGGGTTGAGGGATGCGAGCTATGCCCACAGACATCAGCACGTGCATGCCCCCTGCCTCGCCCACGGCCTCGCCTTGCGACCCTTGAATCAATTTCGTCTGATGATGAATCCGAGGGGTGCGGGGAATGCTGAGGAATGGCTCAGCCTCGAGCGCCTCCCCGATTCCCTCCTCTGCGGCTACAGAGGCGAAGCCGTTCTTGCGGCATACTGCTATGAAGCTGGAGTGAAAATGACTTAAAGAAGTTGGAGTGGAAATGACACATGGAAGCTGGAGTAGAAATGACACAGGAAAGCTGGAGCGGCAATGAGACAGAGAACTATGGCTGCATGGAGACGGCACGGGGGACCCAGAATTGAAGCCCGAAGGCCTAGAAACTGGCAAAGGCACAGAGAGCAGGAGAAACCCAGCCGTGAAAACACTCAATGTCCCTGCAAATATGAACTTCCCCAGAGAGAACACCCCGAATCACCCAAACCAACTCTTAAAAGCACGAGGATGACAAACACTGTGGGATGGACTCTCAGAGGATGAGACCAAGGCCGTTAGAGATGAGAGCCGAGGTCTGAACCTCCAAGAACTCCTCCAGATCCCAGGAATCAACAACAAGACATAACAACGAAGCCTCCAAAGCAAAACGGCAGACAAAGCTTGAATAAGAAAGTGAATTACCAGCGCCAGCTCGCAGTAATTATACTGCGCGGCACCTCCTTCGTCCATGTGCGAACTAATGCAGGTGACCTGCAACCCAAAGGCCGATGGAAGAGCAAACGAGTGAGAGAAGCTGCTCTGGGCGATGGTCTTAACTATGGAATAATGGCGATCTTGCAAGCAAACCATGGTTTTAATCCTCACCCGCTGTGGATTGATTGTTGTCCGTAACTGCAGAGGACAGATGGCGGGACTGGGCTGCCACTTGCCCAGTGGGAATCCTGCCCCTGTCCTTTCCCACCTAAATATCACCCGCAGCTGGGAGTTGCAGGTCTTGAAGCGCCAGGGAGTGGCAGTCATGTTGAAGATGTATCACCCCTGCATCATGGAGAGTACCTATGTAGTGAGGACGTTGTGTATCGACCCCTTGATTTGCCAGTCTATCTGCAACACGGTTGGCCGTTCGTCTAACATGCTTGAATAGGATGTTGTTAGGGCGTCGAAGCCTTTCCTCCAGTGTTTCTAGCCTTCTTAGGAGCCTCCAGCTGGAAGCTATTTTGGCTGCTGTAGATCCTACTTGAATTCTAATGGCAGCATTGATGAGAATCAAGGAATATCCCTCCACCTCCAATGGATAAAAATTTTGTTGATCGGCCAAGCAAATTCCTTTCCATAAGCCTTCCAATTCCGCAGCATTGTTGGTGTTTCTGCCTAGCGAACCATAGTAAATGTGCTCAAACGTTCCTTTGTCATTTCTGATTACTCCTCCATATCCTACCAGGCCAGGATTTCCTTTAGCTGCACCATCAAAATTCAATTTGTAAGTTGAACTGGCTCGGAGGGACCATTGAGAAGGGGAGGTGGATTTGGGAGTGGTTTTGGAATGGTTTTGCAGAGAACAGGGTATTTTGAGATTCCAGGCATTCCCGATGGTCTGTTCTTGAGGGGAGGTTGGCCAATCAGCTTCTTGCCAAGGTCGTAGCCCCAACGTTTCCTGGAGGTTCTGCTTTAAGAGGAGCCATAGGATTTCTACGGATTGTCTACTATTGTTGAAGACCCTGTTGTTTCATTCCTTCCATATGATCCAATAGAGAAACCATGGAATGAGATTCCATAAAGAATTCAGAATGGGACTTTGATAGGGGTTCTTAGGCCAAGTTCTTAGAGTGGAAGCGATGTCTTCCTGCCTGATCCTTTCTCTGTTGCTGCATTGGTTCACTTTCTCCGAGAGTTGAGCAGCTAGGGGACAAGATTCAATTAGATGCATGATGGTTTCCGAGTGGGCGGTGCAGTTGGGGCATCTTGAGGGACCTATGAAGCCTCTCCTTTGAAGATTATCCCAAGTTAAGATGTGTTTCTTGCTTAAGAGCCATAGGAAGGTTGATACCTTGGGCCATAATCTTGATTGCCAGATGTGATTCCATAGCTGATCCTTTTCTGTTTGGCTTTGATCATATCGTATTGTGTAGGCTTCCTTGGTTCTGAAGATTCCTTTAGAAGTATGGCCCCACCTTAGCTTGTCCTGCTAATTCGAAATCTTGATTTGTCTTTGTTTGAGTTCTTGATCTATGTCATCATAAGTTTCTCCATGCCAGTCTGTTTGCCAGGAGCTTGCAGGTTTCCATTGTTGGAAGTCTTGAAGCGTTTGCTGCTGCCAGTATTGGGAGATCTTGCTGAGATTGGATTGCTGCAAATGGTTATGCCAGAGAGGTTTGTGAAATATTGAGGTCAGTTTTGGTAGCTGCTTCCATGAGTCCTCCCAAAACCTCGCTGAGTTCCCCGAGTGAACCTCCCAAAAGCTGTACTCTTTGATAAATGCACAGTGGATTTTTGTCGAGTTCCATATCATGGATCCTGAGGTGCTCGGACTAATTCTGATGAGCTCGTCCCATTGGCTTCCAGGCGCATACTTGGCTTGCTAGAGCTTTGCCCAAGGGATGTGTGGCTTCACTAGCCAGTTCCACCATATTTTTTCTCCTATAGTGCAGTTACTTTGTAAGGGATCTCGTAATCCTAGACCGCCATTGGATTTCGTTTGGCATACCTCTGTCCACTTGACGAGAGCCCATTTCCTGTTGAGTCCTGTGGATCCCCAAATAAAACTCCTCTGAAGGTTACGAATGGCCTTGAGCACCCATTTTGGAGTTGCTAATATGGAGAAGAGATACAAAGGCATAGCTTGGAGGATTGATTTGATCAAAATTAGTCGGCTGGTGATATTGAGCGATCTATAGGTCCAAGAGGAGAGTCTAGCTTCCAGTTTATCTAGCAGCGTACGCCAGGAAGCATGCTTTAGGGCAGAAGCCATGAGGGGAGCTCCCAAGTATTTGGATGGCAACGCTGCAATTGAAAAGCCGAGAATACGAGCATTGTTGCGTTGAGTGGAAACAGGGGTGTTGAAGAAAAATAGCTGGGATTTATTAGCATTGATCGAAGTTCCAGAGGCTTCAGAAAAGAGAGAGAGTAGGGCTTGAAAGGCTTTGGCTTCTTGAGAAGAAGGATGGCCAAAAAGCATTGTGTCATCCATGAATTGTTGATGAGATAATGGATGAAGACCATGAATTGCTATGCCTTTGATTGCCTGGGAGGAGACAGCGTGATGGAGAAGGCGACTGAGCCCTTCCGCCATAAGAAAAAAATGAAGGGGGATAGGGGATCCCCTTGCCGAATGCCTCTCGACGGATGGAAGGGTTTAGACGGGGATCCATTGTGGAGAAATGAAAAGCAGGGGGAGGTAATGAGGTTCACAATCCAGCGGGTCCATCTAGCATTGAATCCGAAGGCTAACAGCATGTGATGAATGTATTCCCAGCTGAGCTTGTCGAAGGCTTTGGAGAGAACAAGCTTCATGATCATTCCTGGTTTTTTGAGAATTTTTAAAGAGTGTATCACTTCGTTAGAAAGGATGATTCCATCCATAATCTGACGCCCCTTGACATAACCTGTTTGCTCCAGAAGGATGAGAAGAGGAAGAAGAGGCTTGAGCTTATTAGCCACTACTTTGGAGATGAGCTTATAGATGACATTACAAAGGGAAATCGGCCTGAATTTATCCAGAGAATTTGCTTCTTTGCCTTTAGGGACCAGAGCAATGAAGGTGGAATTAAGAGAGGGAAGGACCCAGTGCATAGAACGAGATTCTTCCACTAATTCTAGCACTTCAGTGCTGATCATATCCCAGAATTCATGAAAAAAACTGAGGTGAAACCATCAAGTCCAGGGGCCTTACCATCTTTGAGTTGGGCCATTGCTTCTTCTACTTCCTACAAGGATATTTGTTTTAGGAGATTTTGATTTTGATCTTTCGTGATTATCTTGGGGATATGTTGTGTGACCGATCTTATGGCTGGTGCTTTGCTACCTGCTTGCTCTTTGAGTGTTTCCTGGAAGTATTCTTTGAATTCCTTTTCCATATCTTCATGATTTTCTATTCTTTCCCCTTGACTGTTGTTGATGAAGGAAATGTTGTTATGCATACGTCGCTGAATGGTGGAACGATGAAAGAATTTTGTATTCTTTCCCCCTTCCTTTAGCCACCTGATTCTGGATTTTTGGCGCCAGAGGATCTCCTCCTGTAACCTTTGAGCTTCTAGTTTTGTCCAGAGGGAGTGCTCTTTGGCTGCTAATTCTTCTGTTCTTCCTTCCAATATGATGGTTTGCTGAAGAGAATTCATATTCTGCTCCAATCTTTTCCACGCTTCCAAGATGTCACCAAATTGTGATTTGTTCCAAGGCCTTAATCACTTGCTTGAGGTGTCTGAGTTTTTGTTGAAATTGGAACATTTTGGCTCCTGCTGGGGGGATGAATGACTGCCACACTGCTTGCACCATTTCTTTGAAAGCTGGGTGAGAGAATCAGAAGGACTCAAAGCGGAATGGGTGATTGTACTGTTTACCTGGATGTGTCCATTGGAGCATGATGGGCCAATGATCAGAGCCTCCTTGTGGGAGTATGGAGACATGAATGTCTCCTCCCATATGTATGGCATTATCTGAAATGAGAAATCGATCCAGCCAGGACGCGATGTGATGAATTCCTTTACGTTTGTTTGTCCAGGTGAACGTGCCATTTGAGGTTTGCATATCTATGAGCTGATTGCTTTGAATGAACTCTTTGAGTCCTGTGCTATCCTCTTCTAACCTCGAGCATCCTCCCTTTTTTTCCTTAAGATTGGTGATGATGTTGAAATATCCCCCGCTTATCCATAGAGGGTACTGTCTGTTTGCATTGAGTGTTGATAGTGCTTCCAACACCTCTAATTTTTGCTGTAAATCTTGCAGAAAATATGTGTTGGTGAGTAAGCCATGCAACTCCGTTCCTAGGAGATGAAATGTAGCCTAGATGAAATTATGGGAGGCGTGAAAATATTGAAGTGTAAGGATCTGTGGATTCCAAACTATTGCAAGTCCTCCTGAGGCTCCTACCGCATCCACTAAAACGGATCTACTTCTGTTCCAAGCTTTGTTGAGGATTCTTTCAAGGGAGATATTTGTACTTTTTGTTTCTTGTGGGAAAACAATGGCTGGTTTCTCTGACTGAATCATATTTTTTAGCATTCTGTGTTTTGAGGGGCTATTGAGCCCTCTCATGTTCCATGAGATGAGCTTCATGAGGAACAATGGGATTGGGGCTTGTAGAACTTCGTCAGCTTTGGGAATCTCCCCGATTCCATTAATATCTTGCCTAGAATGATAGTTCTTTGCAAATCAGTTTTGTGTCCTCTTTTCTTTGTTTCTTTGACAATTTTCTTTCCGTCCCATGGACTGCCTGCTTGTATGCCTAAACATTTACTGTGTTGCGCTTTGATGAGAACCCCTTCTAGCCGATCTATTTCCCAGGGAGGTATATTCTTGTATTCTTTTTGCTTGCATGTTGTTTCTAGTTTGAGAATATCCAGGCCATCTAGACTCACAGTCTCTGGATCTTCCTCCATTATTATAGGGATGTTCTGGGGATCCTCTGTACTACCATCTTGCAGGCTCAAAGCTAAGGCTGCATCAAGGTCCATTGCAGAGGGTTGCAGGTCCACTTCTGAAGCCGGTAATTTCGAATCTAAAGAGAGAGAGACTCCCTTGGGCAAGGAGGAAGAGGGATCCATTGGAGATTTGAGAGGCCGGGATTCTGAACGGTGAGCTGGGGAGGCTTGAGAGTCATTCAAAGGCTTGTATGAGGGGTCTTGGGGGGTGAGGATTTGAAAGCGGTTCTGGGATTTCGTCATCTTGGAGCTGGAGGGAGTTGCCGAGTGCTTTTTGGCATGCCTTCAGTGAGTGGTTACTTTTGTAAATCCTTCTGAGTCTTTAGGAGCTTCATTGGTATCAGGTTTGATCTGAATGTTCAAGGGGCATTCCCTAAAGAGATGACCATGTTCATGGCATTTGCAACATCAAAAAGGGATGTGTTCATAGTCTAATGGTTGCTTCCATTCAAAATCATCATGAAAGAGACTTACCGAGTCTGCAAGGGTTTTTTTCAGCTGCATCTGGACGTAGATCCTTGCATAGGAGGTGAATCTTCTATTCTTGGCTTCCTCCGCCACTTCGATGAAGGTGCCAATGCTGTCACCAATGTCCTTTAATATTTCTTCTCTCCAGTATTCTGAGGGAAAGGAATACATACGGATCCATACAGGCGCATGACTTAGATCCTCGGTATCTGGATTAAATCTGGGCTTCCAATCTCGGAGGAAAAGACCCGAGGAGTTGAAGAAATACGGGCCACCTTCAAAGATTCTAGTCTTATCCTCCAAGCAGTAGAATATTGCTGTAAAGAAGCCTTTGGGGCCTAATAGCAGGGAGACCTGTCCTTTGGGCTTCCATTTGGAGGCGATCCACCCGTGTAGAGCTTTTTCAGTACGCCAGAAGCCAAGAAATTTTCCTATCAGAGCATGGTCCTTCAGGTATTGTATTTCTCCATTGATTCGATGGCTGGGCAGTTCCACTTTGATTCGTTCTGTGGCCTTTGGAATACAGGTAGTTGAGGTCACCTCTGGCTGTGACGCCTCCATCTCAGTATCTTCTTTTTCCCTCGTGTCTGGTATCTCCCATGTTGCGTCATTCCGTGTTGGGCTCTGATCGCAGCCAGAGTTGTTGCCAGTTGAAAACAGGGGGGCTGAGAAGTCTGTGAAGTATGATGGTCGTGATGATCTAGGAGGGGGGGGGGAACAGACCCCACCCCTCCCACCGGGCGGGTCTTAATGAACTAAAAACCAAACGCCTTTGGACTGGACAACCAGAGGCACGATGCAGAAAGGCGATAAGGAGGTTGCAGGGGCGCGGGTCTGAACATCTGCTACGGAGGTCAGAGCGCAGCGGCTAGGGTTCATTTATGGCATTATTAAAAAGTACTAGGAAATTTTAATGCATGGTTTCTGCATCAAGAAATATTATGTTGGTTGGAAAGATAAAATTAGATCGAGAGAAATACTAAGTTAGGTAAAAAGGTAAGCATAACCACAAGCCAAGATAAAGGTGTGCTTATTAAGGGGAAAAGCAAAGAGAATTTTCCTATCTTTAAAAAAAAATACCGACGTAAAGAAAATAGGTCGACCTTGAAAAAAACATTGCTACTGAAAATTTGTTGGGAAAAAAGAAGTAAATAACATTGAGGGAAAACAATGACGTATTATTCTTTGAAGCATTTGAAAAAAGAGGAGGAATGAAGTTTGAGCTTGGGGGGAGTTTCGTGTGTGTATTTTGTTGGTTGGGAGGAACATGCTACCTACCATAGTTTTCCCGAGGAATTATTTGTGTTCAGATTAGTTGTTATTGTATTAGAGAGTAGGATTCAACATTTTTTGAATTGTAGTATTGATTTCAATATTTGGAATGATTGTATCTTACATAACTACTCAAGTTAAACTAGTGATAGTTAATTTCTAGTTTGGTTATAGAGTGGTTTCAACAAGATGGAAAATGCGTATTTAGATGAGTGAGATATGAGATAATTATTTTTTTTATGAATGTTTACTTACATACAAAACATTTATTCAAATGTTCAAAATCTAGTTGTTCCTAGTTTAATTAGGAGCTTTTGACTATTATGAAAGTTGAACTTGGCTGTAATAGAGGGGAAGAAAAAAAATATCATAAAAATAGACAACTATGATTGTATAACAATAGTAAGGAAGAGTTCTGATAAGAACATCTCTATATGTTTACCATGGTTGGAATATTGCGCATGAAAGACATATAAAGGTTATTTGTGGGAAAACCTATCACGCCATGTTTTATAACACTTTTATGTTTTCAAATTCTCATTGTTGTTATGATCCTTGTAGGGAGTCCTAAAGTAACATATACTATGATTTTCTAGATACCTATAACGTTAAATGCAGTTAACAAGGGTTGAGGAAACCAATTTAAGGAAAGGATTGCACACTCGTATCAAACCACACTATTTAGTACATTTCAAATTAGCAACCACAATAAGGAATATAATACATGTGATATTGAATATACATGTGTCCTATGGAATAACTATATATATTATAAACCCTTATGATAAAGGAAAAATAATATGATGAAAAACGAATAAAACCAAATAAGAATGTATGAAAGTGCCCTCTATTTGTGAGTCCAAACATCCAAGAGAATTTGAACTTAAGTAATAATGGATGTATAGTTAGCAATGTGTTGGTATTTCAATATCATATTGATGTTTCCCGAGGTTTAATGAAAGGGAATAGTTTCGAGCTACATAAGTATTTTTACTATTTCTTTACTCCTAAAGAAGCTAAAATCTACTACAACTAGAAACAAGAAATAATACAAGTATTAGTAATCACTATCTATATAATATAAAATACATAGGTGTATTATTATTGTTAATATTGATGTTATTGAAAATATAAGGATGTAATAAATCGAGTAATTATTATCTCTATAACTAGGTTGAAATAGTTGTATTATTAAGAAAACATAGGGAAGCAGGTAACTAGATAATTCTTATCTCTACAAATAAACATTAAGAATAGTATTAGAACTCAGAATATAATTATAGAGATACTAAAGACTCACTATAATAATATGAAAGGACATTAAGAGCCAAAATGTAACCACCTAGATAAAAGACCCAAAATATAGGTGAAGTATATGAAATGTAGTTGAGAAACTAGATATCAGATTACCAATATCATATCATGAACAAAAGCCTTGATTATGATGAAATTTGTGAAGGTTATTAAAAAATCATAGTATGGGTTCAATTATGTATGTATGAGGTAGAAAACATGGGGGCTTCACTCAATGGAACTTTGACATAGCACTTGTGTTGATGACATACTAAGCAATAACCTTTTTTTTTGTGTAAATAAGCTTTTGTATTAACAGAGTGAAAATATTTTACAAAACTTTAGCTTTAGCATATTTATGGCTGCTAAATAGCCAGCCTGGCTACTTAGAAAGAGAAACATAGGCTACTTAGAACGTAAAACATAGGCACACCTCGTAGGGTGGCAGAGAAGTAAAGCATACCAAACCAAACTGGTCCCAAGAACAGAAGACATAGCAGGAATATCAAAAGAAGTGGCGAAGGGAGCGATCAGCAAAAAGAGGACCGAGATCTCCACCATCAACGGTTGGCAGGTCCTGGCTTGGGAGGGTTTCCCAGTTGGGTGCCAGAGGTTTCCCCCCGCTGAGTCTCAGCACGAATGCCGTCGGTTCCAATGACGTTGCGCAGGAGCTTGATTAACACAATGAGCTTCTTGCTGATGTAGTCCGCCTGCTGGTCCAACGAGGAGAGCTTAAATTCTATGCTCTCCACCACTACCATGTGGTCATGCTCCATTGCCTCCATATGTTTCTTGAGGTTTCGCAGTTGCTTGACTTGTTCCTCCTGGGCGTCCAGAACATTAGCGAGGAGGGTCTTCATGCGCCACACTTCAGCTTGGGTCTGGACGAACTGAGTGGCCTGCGTGAAGGTAGTTCCCGGGTCCACCAACCAATCCACTTCCTTTCCCAATTGCTAGTCAGAGACCTGGGTTTCCTCTTCTTTAACCTTCTTCTCCAGTTCACTTATCTTGCGCTTATTCTGCTGGGAAGTTCTAGTCTCGTACATGGTCTTAGCTTGCTGGAGATCTTTAATAGCCGATTGGTTGCGACAGCTTTCCCCCTTCATAGCGTAGCCTGTAGCCACGGAGATAACTTGCACTAAGTTGGCAGAGGGAGCGGGCTTAGACTTGCTACACGTTAAAACTGTTCTTTCCTTTGAGGTCGGGATGGTTGTTAAATAACCGATGGTCGGGAGGTGATTGGATAGTGGCAGCTGATGAATGTGCCACTTGCCTGTCTGATTGGCATAATTGCTGCGCGATGGGAGAATGGTTGGATCTTGAAATGATTGCTAGCCTTTACTATCACTGTCACCTCCTTCGTCCTGAGCCAGCCAAGTGTGCTGAGTCCTTCCCTTCTTACGGCGCCTGATTTCAAAGCTGATCATGGGGGGGTACGTATCCCTTGATCTCCTTCATCTGACGGATATGCCTTGTTTCATTTGTCCTTCGGCTCTTGCTGGATTTAATGTAATTCGCTTAGTCAGCATAACTAATCACCGGAAATATTAAATTTCTCCGTCGTACTATCGCCCATCTCTGTCGGTGTCATGTCCATCCGGGCGAGCTGCATGCATTTTTCCTGTAGTTCTAGGCAGTCGATGTCTTTCCACCAGCTGTCCCACTTAGCATTGGGGTGCTCAATCCTGAAGTTCGCCAGGTGGTCTGCAACCATATTACCCTTGCACCGGATCGCCTGAAAGGTGAAACCTTTCATTTCGTCGAGCATTTTGGCAATGTTATCGGTTACCTGAAATAAACACCAATGTTTCGTCACCCTGATTTCCGGCGTGCCACTGTAGATTTTCCTGGCCACTGTGATGGCAACTTCTGAGTCACCTTTGGTTACTGCATTTTCTATTCGGTTCGAGCTTAGAATTCTTAAGCCTTTTTCCAAAGCAACAAATTCCATCTCGTTGTTGGTACCTTCTCCCAGTGCCTGATTGTAAATGTAAACAATTTCCCCTTTGTGGTTTCTGATGACTCCTCCTATGCTTGCTAGTCTGGGATTACCCCGTGAGGCGCCGTCGAAGTTTAACTTTAGGAAGCCGACAGTGGGCCTGTGCCATCCAAGCGGTCCCATTTGAGGTTCTTGCTGGCTGCTTGCAGTTGATATGTTGTGCCCATTATCTAACTTGAAGATTTTCAGAATGTGCTGGTCTCTGGCTGAGAGATTGTTGTCGGGAGCTGCGCTAGATTTTGCCAGGATTAGCTAGTGAACATTTTCGGTTAAGGTGAGTTGTGAAAACTCGAGATTTCTCTGATCATTCTGAAAAATGTGCATGTTCCTTTCGTTCCCAATGGTCTAGGTTAAGAACCCTGGTAGGACTTTCCAAATGTTGTTTATTCTGAGATTGTTTGAGTAGTCGCGAGGCCACTGCAAAATGGTATTCTGGATGGAGTCTTTGTCCCTGTTGTTTTGCTGCATGGTAGTTTCTATCCATTTCCATAAGTACTCTACCCATTCGCATGAATTGAACAGATGATTGATGCTTTCTTCTATTGCTCTACAAAGAGGACATATAGAAGGACCCGAGAATCCTTTTTTTCGTAATTTTTCCCAGGTAAGGTTTTTTCCTTGCATGAGGAACCAAAGGAAGGTCTTTATTTTAGGCCAGAAAATGGCGTCCCAAACCTTAATGCTCCAGGGCATGGCTTCCCTGTGTTCATAGTGCTCCAGCTACTCCCTTGCTTCTTTAAGGGTGAAATTGTCGCTGCCCTTCATTCCCCATCTTAGCTTGTCGCTTTCTGTGGATGTTCTTATTTTTTGTTTGTTTAGAGTGCTTAGCAAGTTCCTTAGGTTGTCGTTTTCTTCTATTGTGTTGCCCGTGTTAAGGGGTGATCAGTCCCTCCATTCCTGCCCATTGTTGTCGTGGCTCCAGTATTGATTGACCTTGTAATTTCCCCTGTTCTGACATTCCCTTTTGTAATTCTCCAGTTCTGGAGTTACAAGGTGAGGTAATTGCTGCCAAGCGTCCTCCCAAAAGAACGATGTTTCCCTGTTGCGGATTTCCCAGAAGCTGTGGTCTTGAATTATGCTGCGGTTGCACCTAGCTAAATTCCAAATGGGAGACCCTTCTGACACGTCCTGCAACCTAATTAGGTCATGTTCACTGCAATCTGGAGTGTATTTCTCCTTCCAGTGCCTTGCCCAAGGAAGAGTGGGTTCTTTTAGCCAGTGCCACCACATCTTGGCTCCACAAGTCATGTTGATGGTGTGGGGATCTATTAAATTTAGGCCTCCTGCTACTTTTGATTTAGAGAGTTTGTTCCAGGCCACCAAAGCCCATTTGTTTTTATCCGAATTGCCTTTCCATAAGAACGATCTTTGGATGGTTCTTATCTTGTGGAGGACGCCTTGAGGGGCAGGCAGGATGGAAAGCATGTACTGAGGGATAGCTTGAAGGATTGCCTTAGTAAGGACTAATCTTCCCGCAAAGTTGAGGGCTCTGTGAGTCCAGTGTCTACATTTGTTCTCCAATTTTACCAAAAAAATTTCCCAGTGATGTTTTTGCCAGGGTTTGGACGTTAGAGGGGTACCCAGATACTTAGAGGGTAGATTGCCCCGTCTAAATCCAAGAATATTTAAGAGATATTTCTGGATTGCAAGATGAGCATTAAAGAAAAAAATTGTAGATTTAGCGTGGTTAATTTCCATACCTGGCGCTTTGCTCAATAGGCTTAGGATATTTTTGTAATCCATGGCTTCTTTCACCGTGGGGGTGTCGTGCAACATAGTGTCGTCCACGAACTGCTGGTGCATAGTTGCAGGGATAGATTGCAGGGGATGAAGCCCTCGAAGATTTCCTTCTGCTTTTGCTTTATGGATGAGTCGACTTAGACCTTCCATGAGGATCATGAAAAGGAAAAGGGGAGAGAGGGTATCCCTGCCTGATGCCCCGGGTGGGGGAGAAGGGTTTCGAGGGTGATCCATTGACCGAGATGGAGAAAGTGGAGGATTTAATTAAAGCAAGAACCCATTTAATCCATTGATGTTCAACGCCAAAGGCTATGAGAAAAGCTTCCAGATATTGCCAATTGACTTTATCAAATGCTTTGGAGAGATCTAATTGCATTAACATACCTGCTTTCTTCCTGGTCTGGAGAGTGTGCACCATCTCTTGAGCTAAGAGGATGTTGTCTAGTATTTGTCTGCCCTCCACATATCCAGACTGTTCTTCCGAGATTAAATTGGGAAGAATAGGCTGGAGTCTGTTTGCTATAACCTTGGAGATGATATTGTAAATCACATTGCAGAGAGCTATAGGTCTAAGCTTCTCAGGAGTGTTGGCATCCTCTTCCTTTGGGACTAGAGCCAGGAAGGTGGAGTTGAGCGATTTTAGAATGGTGCTAGAGCGTCCTGAATCTTCAACCACTTCCCAGATCTCTGTTTTGATGGTGGGCCAACACGCTTTGTAGAAGTTAATGGTGAAGCCATCTGATCCTGGAGCCTTGTCGTTTGGCATGCTTTTAACAGCCTCCTCCACTTCCTCCATTGAGACTTCTCTGAGAAGAGCGAGATTTTTCTCATTAGTTATGATGCTAGGAATGGCCTGGGCTAGAGAGGCTATTGCCTCTATTCTTTCATCCTATGTCTCCTACGCAATGTGTTTGAAATGCCTGGTGAGTAGAGAGGAAATGTCCTTATGATTTTGCAAAGTTTCTCCTGCTTCATTTTTGAGTTTGAGGATTTTATTTGCACTTCTGTAGTCGAGAGTGGACCTGTGAAAGAACTTTGTATTTTCCTCTCCTTCTTTAAGCCACTGGACTCTGGATTTCTGTCTCCAGAGTGTTTCTTCCTGTTGACATCTGAGTTGCCATTGAACCATCAGATCTTTTTCCTGCTCTTTGGAGACTTCACTAATATTCCCCGAGGTCCACCTTTTGTGAATTTGCTCGAGCTTGCTCTCTATTATGGATTTTTCCTGGAAGATGTTTTAGAATTCTGTTGCATTCCATTGCTTGATTTTTCTTTTGATGTGTTTTAGTTTGCTTTGGAGCTTGAACATTCTGGTTCCTTGTATGTTCAGTGGTTCACACCACCACTTCTCCAGCATTTTAACAAAGTTAGGGTTCTGCAACCAAAACTTTTCGAATCAGAATGGTTTGTTTCTAGGAGTGCCGAGGAAGGCAGCTTCTAGTGAGATAGGCCAGTGATCCGATCCTCCACTAGGAAGAATGTCAGAGTCCATGGTGATGCCTTCTAGAATGATGCTTTCTGAAATGAGAAATCTATCCAATCGAGAAGCTATAAGTTTCTCTCCTCCTCGTCTATTGTTCCAGGTGAAGGAGCTAGTTTTTGGCTAGATGTCTACTAGTTTTGCATTTTCAATGAATTCTACAAAGAGCTCTGCATCCCTGTTTAGCCTTCATATTCCTCCTTTTTTCTCCAAGAGAGAGGTTATGATGTTGAAATCTCCTCCCATAATGATCTTCGAGGTGATATGTCTTAGATGAAGATTCATGAGTGAATTGAGGAAATGAAATTTCTCTTCTAATCATTGAGGTCCATAGACATTTATACATAAATAGGTTTCAGAGTTACCTATAACTTGAATCTTCGTGGAAATGTAGGATCTGGTGGCCTCCATTGAAAGGACACTTACTACTCTGGTATCCCAGAGAGTGGTGATGCCTCCCTCCCATCTTTGACTGGCTACTTCTATGAAGTCGATAGGTTTGCCCAATTTTTTGTTGATGTTTGCCATGTGAGAAGTGGCACATTTGGTTTCTTGAATGAACATGATGTCCGTCTTTTCTTTTTGGAACTTCCTGTGGAGAAGTTTTTGCTTTGCTAGGCTGTTGAGCCCTCTTGCATTCCATGAGACTATTTTCATTTATAACAAGGCTTGTTAATGGTAAGATGGAAAGGCATTGAGTGCCTTCATTTTGCCTGAGTTTAGCACTAAAATCCATAGATCATGTAGCACCTCACCGTTTGTTCTTCTTCCCCTTTTCGTTTTTTGCTTGAGGCCAGATGGATTGAGGGAGATATTTTTAGAGTGATTTCCTGTGTATGTTGCAATGCCTAATATTCTATTTTGCCTGTCTAGTTCCGCCTTCTGTCTTACTATGAATAGATCGCTGATCTTTTTTAATTCTTCTTCTGGGACATTTTCTATTCCTTGAGCTTTCCAATTTTCTTCTATGACTGGAAGATTTACACCTGCCTTCTCTAAGGCTTCGTTGAGCTCCATCTCGTCACTTCCCCCATCACTGGTTAGCATTTCTGTATCTTCGTCTTGGGTTCCTTCATGCTCGTGCCTGTGGGCCTTGGAACTGAGTGGATCTTCCTCCTTTTCCTTCCTGTTATGTTCTGGCTGGTGCTTTTGCTCCTCTATTCTCTGCTCTTCCACATTTGTTTCTTCAGTGTCTGTGTCTGTTTCTAGTACACTGAAAGTGTTAATGGTATTGCTTGGTACTGCCCCTGTTCTGTTTGATCTTCTTCTGTTGGCTCTTTGTCTTGCTTTTGGTTTAGTAAAGATTTCTTTGTTCTGTGCTTCTGGCATGGGTTTGAGAGCTTCTTCAATTATGTTTAGAGGACAGTCTCTTACGAGGTGACCGTGTTCATGACACTTTCTGCATCGGAATGGGATTTTTTCATAGTCAATGGCTTGGAAGTAGTCTTCATCTCTAAACTCCAGCCATATGCCCTCATGAAGGGCTCCTGAAACGTCCAACTCCACACATATTCTAGCACATGAGGTGTATCTTCACTGAATAGTTGCTTCAGAGGCTTTAATAAAGGTTCCCAACCTGTCTCCAATTTGTTTGAGGGTTGCTAAGCCCCAATAGTCTATTGGGAGGGAGAAAAGATGGATCCATACTGGAACTTGGGTGAAGGTTTCTTTTTTCTGGGACAAAATTTGATTTCCAGGGTCTCATGTAGAGACTCGCAGAAGCAAAAATATAGGGACCCCCATCAAAAACCCTATCCTTATCCTCTAAGTTTGTAAAGACAACAGTAAAGAAACCTTTTGCTCCTAGGTGTAGTTTGATATCACCTTTGGGTTTCCAGTGTTGTTTGATCCATTGACAGAGGGCGCACTCCGTTGGCCACAGTCCCATGAACTTGCATATGACTACATGTTCTGACATATGCTCGCGATAGGCTTGAATCTCCGGATCTGTGCAGACAACTCTGAGGGCTTATTCTTTCCTCGGTTTGCAAGCTCCTTGTGTTGCTTTGTTGGTGCTAGGAGTGGAGGATGGCTCTTTGTCCCTCTCTTCTCTCTTTTTTATATCTTCATCTTGCTCTTCTTCTTCTTCTGTTTGGGGATTTTTTAATCCTGTGATCCGTCGGTCTGCCTCTGCACTGTGGTTTCTATCTTCCTTTTCATTGGTTACTTTGTCTTTCCTTTTGGAGCCGCCTCTGGTTTCTGTTGGCATTTTCTGTTCCTTGTCTGTGCTGGTGCCGCTGGAGTCCTTGCGTTCATGATATCTTGAGATTTTTAGTCCTTCCTGTGCTTTCTGCTTGTGAATGACTATTTGTTTGAAATATGGGGTCCCCGTGGACCCCCCGCTTACCATTTGTCGGGTCAGTCCACACCCTCTGCTGAGAAGATCACCTATTATGTTGTTCTGTGCTGCCAGAGCTGTCTCTAGTTTGGCAGGACTGAGGCGTTAAACCCTAGACCTGGAATCAAGTTCCTAACCTCACCGCGCTCATTCCCATTCACTTTGCCTTCGCCATTGTCTTACCAACGGACCTAGAGAATCTTAGAATTAAGCGATAACCTTAATTTGACTACATATTGGAAAATACATCCAAAATTTACTTTATTTAACCCCCTACCAATATAAACCAAATACCCCTTCCCAATTTAAAAAATCACTACTTTCACTCAATATTATATATATCCATTTTTTCACTAACATGTTTTCTACCCCTTTATATTTATATCCCTAGTATAGCAACATGATGCATCTGTTATGACCCCACATGCATTATATAATGCACCTTTATTTTTCTTATATACATTGTAGATGCATATTAGTTTTCCTACAATTCAATTACTCAACCCACACTAAACCACATATCATTATAATTTGAGGCATTTAATGGTATAAGGCACACAAAGACAAACATTTTCTTAGGAATATCGGTTATGTGCATGTATACAAATTGACATATAAATTGATCTATATGATGATGAAAAATAAAATGATGAATGTTTATGAATATATTTGCATCAAACAAGGTGTTCAAGCACAACTCACTACTACATAAAGAGGGGTTTTAAGACAATATTTGAGAAATTTTTTGGGTAAATTGTCTTAACTTGAGACAAAAAAACTTCTGTATTGTCTTAAATATTGTCTTTAAGCGGGTGTCTAAAAAATTATTGTCTTAAAGATTATTGTCTTAAAAATTATTGTCTTAAAGATTATTGTCTTAAAAAAATGTCTCTATAAAGACAATATATAACACAAGCATTATTGTGTCTTAGGAGACAATTTCATTTTTGTCTCTCTAGAGACAACACTCGGATTAGAGACAATATGTCGTTAATACTAGCTATTGTCTATCTAGAGACAACAATTTTTTTATTTAAAGATCACTTTTGTCTCTCTAGAGACAACATAAAAAGGTGAATCCAGAAATATCTCACCATTGAAATAAATCGATATAAAAAACATTTAATTAAAAGCAACTACAAAATCGTTGATTAATTCATGTTACTGCATAGTGGAAATGAAACACCAACGTCTTGCTTGTAAGGTAGGTGCTCTTCCATTGAGCTAGCACACTTAAAAGAATTATGTGAAGAGATGGCAATCCTCAAAACTACATTATAGCCATTGATTTAAAATAAAAATAAAAAAATCTCACGCATGATCTATAATCTTTATAAAAACTATAATCATGTAGACCATATTTTTAACTTACTAAAACTAGAAATTGCCCCAAAATTGCCCCAAAGGGTGCAAAGAGAGGTAGATTATATCTCTAGAAAAAAAATTCAAAATTTTATACTAGTATACAATTAAATGTTCATGTATATAGGTTACCTTGCTACAATACCATATCCCTGTATACATATCCTGCTACAATGGCATATGGCTAAATCCATATTCTCTACATTAGTTGCAGTTGAATTGATTTTCCAAAAAAAATCAATATTCTTTTCATTAGTTGCAGTGGAATTCATGTTGCAACAAAAATCAATATTCTCATTAAAATCCCGCATTAGTTGTAGTTTCATTTCGGCACATGGAGTAAAATCAAATAAGATTACTACATGAGAAATTAAAATAAAATAAGTTTACTTTGCAAAAACATTCTTGAAAATGCTAACCTTCAAGAATATCTGCAACAATGACACCCACATCTGATAGGAACCATATGATATAATTTAGATTTCTTGGATATTCTTCCGTGTAGTGTTGCGCGAGATGCTTACATGCTGGAATAGCATGTTAAGGGGTGAACATAATCTCAATTCATATAATTGTTTGGCAGAGAAAATAGATGAGGGACAAACCTGTTGTAACTCCTATATTCGATGCAAGATATTGAATAATCAAGCCACTTATAGACATCACAAGAATGACCAAGAGAAACTACAAAAAACACAAAAAATTGAGCAAACAATATTATATTCGAATGAATTCTAAATTGTTCTCATTGAAAAATTAATTAATCAAGATCAATCATCTCATTCGAGAGCTAATTATTATTATTATTAAATACCTCATATTTGAATCTAGCCCCTCCCTGAAAACCAGATGCCACTAAGACACAACGAAAACTATCGATATCAACGTCGATACCAAAATATATACGAAATAAAATTGTTAAATATTAGTAACTACATACACATTCTAGGATCCATCAAGGCTATGGACACAAGAACTGCAGGGCCAATCTAACCTAGAAAATTTCTCCTCGCTTCTCTTTCGGTGTTATTTCACAAATAAAAGCAATTAAAAGGTAAGGAAATCACTTATGTTTAAACTTTAGAGTGCCTTGCTTAAATTGTAGAAGGAATGATACATATAGTGAGCTGTAAAATCTAACTCTCCCTGCATTTTAACCAAATTCTACCTCTTAATTTAACTAGAGAGATTCTTAAGCTCTTAACGATTCTAAGGGAAGAATAAATACACACACTAAGAGATGTGGAACACTAAGGTTTAAGGGAATGCATAGAATTTCAAATCATATATTTGAATATAAAATACTTTAACCATATGGCTATCAAAAACTCGTAAAAGTTGAAATCCCACTAAAAAGAAACATGACTCTTCATTAAACGATGACCCAAAAGGAGATTGGGCATCATTTGGATATATGCATTATGGATCTTATGCATCTCTTGGAAGACATTGAAATCAAAATTCAAACTCTTTTAGTAGGAGAAGAACCAGAAAAAACTTTTTTTCTATCCCCATTATTCTTCACTTAACAATAGCGATGGAAACTATCCAATAATCATAAGACATATCATGGTAGATGCAGAAATTAGGGTTTCAAGAGAGCCATAAATGGCATTGGAAATGATGTGCAACCGACCATTTTTTTGGAGCTTTCTCATAGGATTAAAAAGTCTCAGTAATGCATGCTATCTCAACTGTGTGATTTAGTGTCTCACTTTCATGAACCCTTTGCTGAATTTTTTTCCTCAGAAATTAACACTTCTTTCTATGAAAATCTTTAAACTTCCCCTGCCCCTACTTATTGGTGAAAAAGTGGATCTCAGGGTCTCTAAAATGTGACATTCTACATGATTCTCCTATAAATATATAGAGCTCTTGAGAAATATTTGCGACACATTTCAGGAGGTAGGAAGATGCTCATGAATTTCTCCATTACTTCATTGAGGCTTGTAATGATGTATGTGTTAAGTTGTATATATCATGGAACAATCATAGAGGTAAGGCATCAAAGGGTGTGCATGATAAAAATGTCAAAGATATTTTTGGTGGTGTGTTACAAAGCCAAGTCAAGTGCCTTTCCTACAAAGAAGAGTGGAGCAAGATGAAAAATATTATGGATGTCAACCTAAATTGGGAAGACCATACAAATGGAAGAAGAATTCAACTCAACAATGGGCTAGTTCCTAATTTGAAAATATGATGAAACATGAATTAACTAAATATTTTGGAAAATTCTCACCTGTGGAAACAAATTTAATGGAGTAGCATTAGGTCCACCTGATGGAGTTTTTTCCTCAACCAAATTAGATTCACCTGCTATGACATTGTTTGTACCTTGATCAGTAGCACCTTGATTTGAAGTTGGGGAGCAAGGAAGAGGAATATCAATTTCCGTTGTCTCATGAATTCCCTACAAGATATTAAAACTTTCTCGATAAATGGATAGAACCAAAATCACCACAAAGTTTATGATATAATAAAAATTGCAGCCAAGAGTGTCTTCGAAAATTCAAAGTAGTTAATCTTACACAGTGTAAATGCTCCACAACTTGCTCAAGATTATCATAAGCCACTCTAAGTGCACGAATAGGTGTGTCTTTGTCCCAGCTACCCCAATCCATATCAAGCATCTGCTGAATTATCTATTCAAGGTTATTACCAACTACTAATATTGTTGTCGCCTCACCATATGGATCAACGTTTTCTCTTTGAAAAGACAAAAATACAATGAAAATATAAGCATATTTATCAATATAACAAGAGCATGTATATGGAGGGAGAAACAATTTCTGAAAAGCTGAGACTAATGAATATGTATATATGAACTTCTTATAACTAAGAAATTATTTCCCAGTGTACTTACTGCAATGATGTAGTCTTAGGAGATGACATAGAAGTTGTAGGAGCCCTGTTTTTTTTCTAAGTTAGGCTAATTCTATTACTGAAAAATATTGTTATGAAATAGCTCACAAAAAGATAGAAAAGATAGATCAACGCCTTAGAATTCAGCCTCTTCGAGGAGGAAACCTCCTTTACATTACACAAATGAATGATTCTTTTTTTATTCAAATGACAAAACCTCCTTACTATATATAGGAGTCTAAGGAGTCACAATATAACCCAACTGACCTAACAATAATAATATAAAGGCACAAAATTAACAATAGATGGATTCTATGGGGCACAATAATAACAATATGGGGAGAATAGGGGCACAAAAATATTAATAAGAGATACAACTACAATAGTAATGGGGTAATCACTAGTATTATAGGGACCTAACATGCTCCTCTCCTTCAAAAAAGTGTTGTGCTTAGTGCTTGAGTAGTTATGTATGCTTCTATATAAAATTCTCATCCTCCCATGTGGAATCTTCAGCAGATAAGTTCTTCCACTTGATGAGATACTCCAAAATTGATCAATTTCGTAGCTGTCGAGTTCTTGTTTTTATGACTGCTTCCGGTTCCAATATAATTTTTCCTTCCTTTTCAAGTTCTAGAAATATTGTTTGAACTGGGAGCTTGTCACCTATAACCTTCTTTAAACATGAAACATGAAAAGTAGGTGCAATCGAGAAGCTGTAGGAAGTTCCAATTTGTATGCCATAGTACCAATCTTTTGCAACACCTTGTACAGACCATAATACATTGGTGATAATTTATTATCCTTCTTAGCTTGCTTGAGGGACATTTGTTCATATGGTTGTAGCCGTAGGAATACCCAATCACCTACATCAAAACTTATTTCGCTGCGATGTTGATCTCCCTGTTGTTTCATTCTATTCTGCGCCAACATGAGGTTATCTTTTAAGAGTTGGAGGAATTGTTGTTGATGCTCGATGTGATATTCCACTGCTTGAACTTTAGAATTTTCTCTTAAATATGATGTGATGGATGGTGGCTGATATCCATAAAGTGCCATAAA
>APFE031271743.1:0-19852 GCA_000404065.3 Pinus taeda | reverse complement strand
CTCAAGAAACCATAAGCAAGAAAAGGGGGAAAGTATCTAACAAATATGGTTAGAGTACACATCAAAATCCCCATCCTTGAATGAAATGGTGGTTTACACAGGGCCCATGAGAGAATATGGGATGGAGGGTAGATTGGCATTGTCAGAAAATGAGAGAAGGGTTTTATCTACTAAAGGAATATGGGATGGAGGTTATGTCTAAGTTCAGGGAGGATTTTAGCTTTTTTGACAAGGATAGAGGTGGATGTATCACAACAAAGGAGCTTGGGACAATAATTCATTCTTTGGGTCTAAACCCTAATTTATATTGGAAGTGGTCCAAATGTTTTATATTCAATAATCCAGTCTTGAATACAATCAACCAGAAAAGAGTAGTTCTAATCTACTTGTAAATGGAACATATTAAATACACCATTTCAAATTGATTTTTCTAAGGAGAATCAAAGAAATAGATGAATCTAGTCATCCATCGCCTCCATACAGAGTAAACAACAACCAGGCCCATGCTTTCCTTTATGACACATTGTCCCATGCCAAGATGAAGCCGGAAATATACATTTACTAATATTCTTAGGTAGAGCGAAAATATGAAGCCAATATACAGAGATGCTATGAAGGAATGCTCGAACTAGAGTCAACTTGCCTCCTAGGGAAAGCCACCTATGTGCCCATGATAAAATTTTACAGTGGAGTTTCTCTATAAGTCAGATCCAATCCTTAGTTCCATAACAATTAGATTGGAGCATAAATCTAGGATATTTAAAATCTACATCCAATGTAGTGGAAATAACACCAAAAATATGATAAATCTCCAGTACCAATGCATCATCTGGGTAAGAAGAAATGATATGAGATTTATTATTATTCATGAGTATAGAGACCGATCAAACGAGGTCAATCTACCAAATAGTAACACATCATCGACAAAAATCAAAGGAGTAACTATGACTTGTCTACCTACACACCTGCAACCAAAATTACATTTAATCCATATACCTCCACAACTACAACCAAAATTACCGCCCTTGTGAATTTTGTGACTAATTCTTCCACAATTCGATCTTTTATCCTCAACGTCTTCTTCTCACAAAAGTTGTCATAGATATTTGGAAGTAGACATATTGTCTACCAACAAATATTCTGTAATTTGCCTTGACCATCCTTGTAGAAATTATGGTGTAGAGTTGCAACTAATTATGAAGTTTTAATCAAAATCACAAGACATAAACCTACTTTACTACTCTCTGGAAGTTAATTCACAATTTAGAACAAAAATTTCATATATTCAATAAGAAATAACACACATGCACACACAATTTTTCCTGGGGAAAGCAATATGCTAAAAACCTAATCTCTGCTTGCATTAATATGATGATTAGAAATGTATTGCAATTTATTTGCTCAACTGAGCACAACCTACAAGTGAATAACCTGTCTCTCTGCTCACTGAGAAGCTCTAACCTAGACTTAGTAAATTTATACCTCTGCTTGAGCCCATATTTCCTTGTACGATTCCTTGAGAAATTAGGCCCCTATTATTTAGGAATTTTTACAAAATGGATTTCTAAATTGCCAAGGTTGATCATCTGACTACATGCAACACCTGTACACTCAAGGCTAGTCTACAATTGATGTTACAATGCCTTGGAATCTCCACCACAATTGGGGAACTTGAATTCTCCATGCACTAGCTATTTTGGGTTGATTGATCAGTTAAATGGATGATCATTAAGTTTGACTAGAGTCCCACTACACAATTGGTCTTCCACTTGTTCCTTAAGCAGTTGGAACTAGTTTAACTGAAAACAACTTGAGATAACTGACTTTGATTACTACAAATTAGCAATCATACATTCTTAACTAAACTCTAACTCCTCCAACTCAAATTTATTGAGTAAACTAGGTGACACAAGCCATGTCGCACAAGTTAACTGCATCCAAGCTGTTTGTTGATGTGGAAATTCAAATATTCTCAATTTAATCAAGGAAAAATAAAATTGAGAATTTCTTGCTGCATTTTTCAAGACTCTATCCTACACCTATGGAATTCGAACTTCCCTCTTGACAAAGCTTTTTTCAAAATGTCAACATCTTACTCCTCTATCAGAATGGAGTGTAGCAACATCATATGCCTCTAGATACAGTCCCATAAATCGTGATATTGGATATCTATATGCTTGGATCGTTCATGAAATATAGGATTCTCAAAGAGATTGATGCAACTCTGACTATCACAATTGGATCCATCATCTGACCAAATAGTCCAACAAGTATCTTTCTCATCCATATGACCTCACATGTTGCTTGACTTGCAACAATGTATTATGCTTCTGTTTAGTTGACCACCACATATATTTTCTTCCTCTCATACCAAGAAACAACCGTGGACCCAACACTAAAAGTTCCACTTGATTTATTCTTTCGGTCTGATGGACTTCATGCCCAATCTGCATCTGTGAATCCGCACAACTTCACTCCCTTTGCTCATCTGTACCATAGTCCAAACTGTGTAGTGCTTGTGAGGTAACATAAAACATGCTTAGTTTCCTTCCAAAATAGTTTGGTTGACCTAACCATAGCTTAGCTTATCTAGTTAACCGCACAACACATATCTGGTCATGTGTTCACAAGATACATGAGTATACCCATTAGCTACCGATAAATGGTAGCATCCACTTCACCTGAAGTGGCATCCTCATTCCTCTATTTGTTCATTAGAGGTGTTTCCATGGGTTTACAAATCTCCATGTAGAATCTTTGCAGTATCTCATTGCATACTTTCCTTGAGAGACAAACAATTCCCCATCACCTTGTCATACTTTTAACCCGAGAAATTAGTGCATGAGACCCATGTCCTTCATTTCAAATTCCCTTGCAAGGTCCTCCTTGCAATATATGATCAATGACTCATCACTAGTTAAAATAAAATTATCAACATACAAGACAATAATAAGTAATTTACCTTCTATCCAGATGTG
This sequence comes from Pinus taeda, assembly GCA_000404065.3. NCBI lineage: Eukaryota > Viridiplantae > Streptophyta > Pinopsida > Pinales > Pinaceae > Pinus > Pinus taeda. Next base: position 16,874 of record APFE031271743.1, on the reverse strand, counting down.
ATGAGGTTTACATCTGCTTCACTTATGGTGAAGCCCAAACCTGTGAGATAACTATCGATCTTGGTGTACCAAGCACGAGGTGCTTGTTTGATATCATACAATGCTCACTTGAGTCTGCACACATGAGACTCTTGATCAAGTTTCTCAAAACCTTTTTGTTACTCTATGTACACCTCCTCCTTAATAACCCCATTCAGAAATGTTGTTTTTACACCTGTTTAATGGATATTCTACCCCTTCTGTGTAGCTAGACCAAGAATTGATTTAATGGATGAGTACCTTGCTACAAGAGAAAATATCTCCTCATAGTCAATTCCCTTAACTTGAGAGTACCCGTTGGCCACAAATCTAGCCTTATAATTCCCTATTCTTCCGTTTGTTGCCTGCTTCACCTTGAAGATCCATCTAAAACCCACTATTGATTTATATGCTGGTCTTGGGACCTTTTCCCAAACATATTTCTTTGTGATGGATTCATATTCCTCCACCATGGCATCAACCCATACAAGTTGCTCTATTTCTTTCTCAAAATAGGATGCCTCAATCTCTGTAAGCTTAGTCACAAGAGCCATGTAGCTAGTGTACCTCTCAGATGATCTCCTTTGCTTATGCAAATTTGAAGGATATTTCACGTTATCCCTCGCATCCTGCACAAGTCTATCAACTTCCTTAGTTCGTTTTCTGCCTTCTCTGGAGGTTTTGATTTAGTGAATGTCTCCACTCTCTGCTCCACAATTTGTGGTTTCTCAACAACTTCCTCAGGTTCCTTTTTGGAGCTAAAATCTCATATTCTAGTGGGATATAAAGCTCCCTCTCAAGATAGCACCACATAGATTTCTCCTCATCAAAAATTACATCCCTTCACACAACTATCATTATGAGTGATGGCAAGTACACATGTTAGTTGTGGGGAGTTTTTGTGTAACCCACAAATACCCCAAATTCTGTGGTCAATTAAAGCTTATTCCTTGATTCTCTGGAGACATGGCAGTAAATAGATGCTCCAAAAATCTTGAATTGTGACACATCCAGATGTCTTCCCGAGAAAGTCTCCTCCAGTGTAATCATGCCAAGAATCCGATGAGGACTTCGGTTCTGCAAACAGAATGTTGTATTGCATGCCTCAACCCACAAATGCAGAGGTAGGCCTTGGTCATGCAACATCACCCTTGTTGCGCCCAAAATGATATGGATATTTCTCTCAACCACCCCATTCTGATGTGGGTTGTGGGGTGTTCTCAACTCTTGTTGAATGCCTTCTTTCGCACATAAATTTTTAAATTCATTCAACACATACTCACCTCCATTATTGCTCCTGAGAGCCTTCACCTTCTTGCTAGTTTCTTTCTCAACCAGTGCCTTGAATTCTACAAACTTGGACAATGTCTCATCTTTCTTCCGCATGAAGAGATCCAAAACTTATGTGAGAATTCTTCAATAAAAATGACAAAATATTTGTGTCTAGCAATGGAGGCTATCAAGAAAGGTTCACAAACATCAGAGTGGATCCTTTCTTGGACTGCATGCACTTTTTTGTCACGATCATGGAATGAGGATTTTATGTACTTCCCCAAGGTACATCCTTTGCATACATCCTGCTGCTCAAGTGCTCCTTTAAGGAGGCTAGCTAGTGGCTATTTTTTGTATAATATTTGAGGTGCCATGATGCAAATGGCCAAGTATTATGTGCTAAAGTTCACCTACATCATGGCCCTGCACTTTCTCTTACTTAGTTATTAATGAACACAATCTTCCACATCCAACTTATATAGATTCTTCACAAAAATCTTGATCTTCTTCACTTGTCTCATGGCTATGTGTCTCAGAAAAGTTTTTTCCTTTTTTGAAGATCATGTCATAACCGAAGTCTTCCAAAACTGCAACAAAGATGAGATTTTTCTTTAGGCCTAGAAAAAACATGACATCCTTGAGCCTGAGAGGGGAGTCTGACTCCCTTTGAAAGGTGACTGTACCAATATTGGTCATGTTGTACCTTTCATCGTCCCCTAGCTTGATGTGCATTTGGAGATCTTTCTCCTCCACGTCACTGAAAAAATCTCTACACCTTGTCATGTGGAACAATGCACCTGAGTCCAAGTACCACATGCTCCCCATCACTATGTTGGACATTCATGCGATAAGGGTAAAGTCAAGGTCGAATTGTGAAGCTAAGGATTCACCCGCTCCTCCTCCTAAGGTCTTCTTGCTTGCCTTTTTGTTTGGGAACTTCGTGGCATAGTGCCCATATTCATGACAATGGAAGCATTTAATTTTTGACAAATATTTCTTCTTTCTCCCTTGGTTGGATTTTGGTTTGTTTTGAGATTTCTTCCCTTTTCCCTTCTTTCCCTTTCCAACCAATGAAAAGTTTTCTTCATCCTTGCCCTTGGATGAGGTCCCATCTCTGGTATTCTGCCTTATTTCCTCCTGTACCAAATTGTACCATAAGTGTTCCCAAGTTGGTAGTTTTTCACTCCCATTCACTTAATCTTGATAGCTATGCCAACTCTTGGGAAGGCCTAGAAGGGATATTCTTACCAATTCATCCTTTGAAAATGTAACACCATCTCCTGCAATCTCATCATGAACTTGTGTTAACCTCCTTAGATATTGCAGGATAAAGTCATTCTTCTACATCTTAATATTTCAAAGTTTATCCTTGAGCACCAACATTTTGTGGTCACTACTATTCTAGAATAGATTTGTCAGTGCCTACCACATTGCATAAGGATTTTCTTTCCCATGGAGATTGCTAACAATGTGGTCCCATAAGCCCTCCAATATTATTATCCACACCTTGGCTACAACTTTCTTCCATTGATCAAGGTTTTGGGCATCAAATTCTGCTAGTTTTGTAACATCTCCCTTGATGTATTCTAGCAATTCATTGTCATCAAATACGTTCTCCATGCGATCCTTCTTGTCAATGAAATTAGAGTTTCCATCCAAGGCATACTCTAGACTCAGTCCGTTGAAGGTATTTTTTTTTTTCAGTTCTTAAGAGATCTTGCTACATTGAACTGCAAATTCGAACCTCCTGAGAAACAAATTCAAAATTCCTGCTCTAATGTGAATCCTGCTATGATACAATGTAGAAGTTATGGTGTATATTTGCAATTTCTCATGAAGTTTTTTCAAAATCATAAGACACAAACCTACTCTACTTCTCTACGAAAGTTAATTCACAATTTAGAACAAAATAATCAGACATGCAATAAGAAATAAAAAAAATGCACAAATATTTTTCCTGGGGAAATCAATCTTCTAATAACTCCAATGCCTTCTTGCATCAATCTTATGAATATAGATGTATTACAATTGCTTTACTCAACTGTGCACAACCTGTAAGTGAATAACCTATCTCTCTGCTCACTAAGAAGCTAAAACCCAAACTTTGTTAATTTCTGCCTCTGCTTGAGCCCCTATTTCCTTGTGTAATTCCTTGAGAAATTAGGCCCCTATTATTTAGGTTTTTTTTCCAAAATGGATTGCGCAATTCCTAAGGTTGATCATGTGACTCCATGCAACACCTGTATGCTCATGACTAGTCTACAACTAATGTTATACTACCTTGGAATATCCACCATAGCCAGGGAACTCGAATTCTTTGCATGCACTAGCTATTTTGGGCTAATTGATCAGTTAACTAGATGATCGCTGCATTTTATTGAAGTCTCACTATACAACTACTCTTCCACTAGTTCCTCCAACAGTTAGAACTAATTTAACTGAAGACAACTTGAGATAATTGACTTTGATTGCTAAAAATTAGCAATCACACATGCTTAATTGAACTTTAACTCCTCCAACTCGAATTTATTGAGTAAAATGCATGACACAAACCATGTCATACAAGCTAATTACATCCAAGTTGAATGCTGATGTGGAAATTGAAAATTTCTCAATTTAATCAAGGAAAAATCAAATTGAGAATTTATTGTTGCATTTTTCAACAATCCTTCAAGTGAATCTAATCCATGTTTCCAATCTAGCACAAAAATGTGTTAATAACAACAACCAACAGATATAATTAGCGTTCAAAATAAATAAAACAGTAAAAAAACACATATTAAAACACAATCGATGGAGACCTCGAAAAGTACTCCAACTATGTTACCACCTATTAACGTTCATCAAAAGTTCCTCCATCACTCTTCTTACGATGCACACCTCTATTTTCGGCCTCCATTGCCCTAAATGCCATTAATTGTTGTCAACATGCATCGCTCTACTTCCCAAAGAACCCATCAATAGCGTAAAGACGAACCCCTAATCATTTACCTTTTTTACTAGTAAGTCATATTGAAAATTTTAAGACAAAAGATTTATTTTGCCTTAAAAAATTGTCTTAGTAGTAGTGTCGAATGAAATGACATACAAGTTGTTTCTAATCGTATCAACAGATTTCGAAGGGACAAAAGAGTAATTAATGTTTGGGAAATCTTTCCAGGGAAAGTTTTCATGTTCTTCAGAGTCGGCTACTGCCACAAAACGAAGAGCCCAACAAGTCGTTGCCTTTATATAAGATAACATGAATGGAAAGTGAAATAGCAGCGTTGGTATAGGCACAATACAGTGGTAGCTTGCACACTGGCGGACTTAGGGTGCACTGTCAAAGTCAATTTTGTAGTTGTTAGATAGTGTTTTCTTAAATTGATATGTTTTTGTCTTAAATGAGTTTCATCTTAAGTGGTCATTGTCTTAACTAGAAATTGCACCACATGTTGCAATGGGAATGCCATAAGGCAAGAGTGTAGTAAAGAGAGAAGATGGAAGTTAAAATTCTATGCAATTTCTAAATTTAAATTTTGCATAATATAGTTATATCATGAATTATAATTGCAAGATGGATTCATTACTAAAATCACCATTTGTAGAATTAAGACTATTTTATTGAATGTTTCAACATTTCAATTAGTAGAATGATGACCATGCAAGTGACAGTTAGGTGAACACAACTTGCATTTTTCAAACAATCCTCTAACTTGTCAATATATATGGTAGAAAATATACAAGGCACATAACAACCTTACTTAACTGCTATATTAATATTAAGTTCTTTTAAATAACCCTCTATGTTCTTAAATTAACTTTATAATAAAAACTTAATGTAATAACTCTCAACTAAGAAAAAACTATTAACTCTTTTAACCTAATTCAAAGGTTAATACATCATACTATGCCAAAATATTTCCTATATTAATAATACATGATACTATTTCAAAATATTTAGTAATAATATTAATTTTATTATATTAGTCTCTATTAACTATATTATTATAATTATATAATGTGGATTTTAATATTAGTAATTATTATTGAGTATTAAAATATTTTAGATTTTTTCATTTCAAAAAAATATAAATTTTCATAATATATAATATATATATATATATATATATATAATATATATATATGATATAACAAAATACAATTTATTAAATATTAATTTTTAAATTTTTGATTGTAATCTTATATCGTATTTATTTATTTTGGCAAAATTAGTACAACATATCAATTAAAGGATGGTTAAATGCCAATAGGCATTGAGTTTCTCCATAAACATCAAAATTCACTTTGGACTTTCATCATAATTATTCAAGTTGCTAAAATTAATAAAAATCATAAGATTGAACTAAAATATATATTATTATATTATATATATATATATATATATATAAAGTATTTATTAATGATAGAAAGAATTAATATATAAGTTAAACATATATACATTAAAAAAAACATGTGACTAGATTCTTAATTATGAAGACTCACCACTACTTTTTCATGGGGATTCTTAATTTGTAAATAGGCTTTGTTACAACACCTTGGGCTAATACCATGGCTTATCCATCCAACATGACCAAAAAAACCATTACTCATTTCATATAACACTTGTTCATATGATGTTTTCTTTTCAATTAATAATTTAATTAAAAGAACAAAACAAACATAATTACTTATGAAATAAATCTTAGTTTTTTATTTGTGTATCTTCATAAGAATATTTTAGAATATTCTATTTCGGTTAAATCCCTACCTTCCACCTAATAATGATTGATAATTAGATTGGCACAACCATATAAATAAATAAACATCAAAACAATTACTTTATAATACAATTTTCATTGTTAAAATTAAAATAAATCATAACGACTAACTAAATTGTAACTATATTTTTAATTAATATTAATGATAAAAAAAACTAATATAAAAGTCAAACATATATACTTTAAAACAACATGAAACATAATTTTAAACCATAAAAATTTACCTCCATTTTACCATAAAGATTCTTAATCTATAAATAGATTGTCTTACAATACTATGGCTTATCAAAACGACATGCCCAAAAACCATAACCTACTTGATATGACACTTGTCCATATAACATTTTTTGTAATTAATCAATTTAATTAAAATGGTAAGAAGTGCATAACTACTTTGGAGATAAATTTCAAGCATTGATTTGTGAATACTATCAATAGTTTAGAATATTCCTTGAATGTTAAATCCAACCAATGGGATTGATATTTTAAACCCAAAGTATCAATAAACCCAAGAAGTAATATTGATATTACAAACTTAAGAAATCTATAAACCCAACACATTAACATTAAAAACCCTTTATAAATTATTAATATTGCAAACCCAAACATTAATATTCCTCATGTTTAATATTATTCTCATGGGGCTTATTATTATGGTGGTTTGATGATTTGGATGCAATCTTAGAACTCTAGCAATAATATCTTATATTTATTGAAAATAATATATAACATCCAACTTTGGTTTGATAATTCACATACAATCTTATTTCCATGGAAAATAATTGATAACATCTATATAAGTTTTTTCAAAATTCAAATTATTTTTTGACATATAAAAATGATCTCTTTTCTTCTTTAAAAAATTGTAACATTTTATTTAATGCTTGTGATCTCTCAAAGAATATTGTTCATTGTTCTGTCATCTTGATTATTCAAAGAGATTTTTTTTTGTTTTTTTTCTTCATTCCCTAACCTCATTATTCAATGAGAATTTTTTTTGTTTCTTTTCCACCTCTAGGAGACGGTAGGTAGACATAAACTAAACTAAACTAAGCTCATCTCTCTTCTTTTGCGTTTGACACTCCCTGAAAGGGATGTTAGGAAAAGATAAATTTGCTTGGGCTGAAATTCATGTCTTTGAGTTCATATGATGTTTTCTTTGTAATTAATAAAATTAATTAAAAGAGTAAAAAAAACATAACTACTTATGAAATAAATGCTAATTGTTTAATATTATTCTTATAGCTGTATTATTATGGTGGTTTGATGATTTAAATGCAATTTTAGAACTTTGGTAATGGTGTCTTATTTTCCTTGAAAATAATTTATAACATCCAATTTTGGTTTGATAATTTGGATATCATATTATGTTTATTGAAAATAATTGATAACATCCAAATTTTTAAATGAGACTGATATATTAAGATTTGCAATTTTAGAAAAAACAAAACCATATAATTAACCCAATTACTTTATTATGTAAAAAATGTTTTTTAATTCGTAATTATGATTGAAGTTTGATCATGGATTAATGATTTGTATAAATCAATTCAACAACAATCTGGAAAACTTTTACAATATTCAAATTATTTTAAACTTTACAATTTTATACCTATCAAATTTCTAAAAATAAATATTTATTTTAATATTTATATAATTTTGGGAAAGTTATTCAAATAATTTAAACTCAATATTCTACTCCATTTTAATTAATTCTTACACTTCTCTAATACATATAAAAAAACAATACCTAAAATATATAATATGTTATTAAAAATTTACAAATGGTCGTAACATAATTTATATAAAAATAAAAATAAAAATAATTAAAAAATATTTTCAATTATAAATTCAATTATTTATATTTATATTTCTTTTTCCTTTCTACCATATACAATGTGAACAACTAAACATATATTTTACTAAAACATATAATGTACATCAAATTTTCTACAGTTAAAACTAAACACTACAAAACCTAAAAACTATGTAAGTTTTTTCAAAATTCTAATAACTATTTTTTTTACGAATAAAAATGATAAGGTCATACCATTCTTAGCGAGTGAGTTCTCCTTTCCTCTTTAATTTCTGTCCAACCCCTTCTCATCAAGTTCTCTTTTCCTCTTTAATTTCTGTCCAACCCCTTCTCATCAAGGTTTGTAACGTATTGTTTAAAGTTGGTGAAATCTCAAGGAATATTGTTTTGTTGGGAGTCATTCCCAGCGTGATTATTCACAGAGATTTTTTTTGCTTCTAACATTCCCTCAGAAAACTAAACTTAACTCACCTCTTTTGCGTTTGACACTCTCCCTGAAAGGGATGTTAGGAAAAAATAAATTTGGGTGGGAGGCTGAAATTCACCTCTTTGGGTTTGCCACTCCCTCAGAGAGAAACTAAACTCACCTCACCTCTTTTGCATTTGCCACTCCCTCAAAGGGAGGTTAGGAAAACCGAATGTCAGAAGAGTTATGTTTATCTTTGTTATATAAACAAAAGTAGGACGCGTAATTTTTTGTTAAGTTTAACACATACTACATTGAGATCTCTTTTGAGGAACTCTAAGAGCACTTGGCTTCACTGCCTGAGGTAATATGTTCTTTTAACAATGCAAGTATTTGATCTCGATACTTATGTTCTTTTAACAATGCAAGTATTTGATCTCGATACTTTTAACATCAGAAGCTTTGGCATTTGGTAAGCACTCAGCATATCAAGGATCACTGAAGATCGACGATAATGTTTTCCAGTACACTTATAAATGTTTTTAAATGTCGGTCAGGCTTATATTATGCATCCATCTTAAACTGTGTAAAAGATTTGGCAGAAATGCAGGATTGATAATTCGAAAATAAAATATTTTTTAATGAGAATTTGCCAACTTTATCACAAAAATGTACATAGAAACCCCATCTGCAAAAAGCCATTCACTATTTTATGAAGGTTTGATAGTCTTAACAAACCCCATCTGCAAAAAGCCATTCACTATTTTATGAAGGTTTGATAGTCTTAACATATTGACCTAAATTTCGCAATTGATAAAAATGATGTAGCATAAAAGTAATAAGAAAAATCTTCTAAAAAGATTTCAAGATGGATTGGTATCCAAACATGATATGATAATTTAATTAAACAAAAAAAACGTGGGTACAGAAATCCCAACCCTTAAGAAATCTAGCCGACCACACTCGAGAATTTACAAAATAGCGTTACAGAGACCAACCCGTACCCATCAGGATCAAACCTTTATATATCCATTGTATCTTCATAAGGACAGGAAACCCAACCTCACCTCAGGATTCATTAACTAAGGTCTCATCCCATCAGAGCTTTGTCAAACCCAACCTCACGATTCATTAACTAGGACCTCATCCCATCTTGGGTTTCCTAGATTCTGCGCTGTCACAAAAGCCAACATTATTGTCTACTCTTGAATCACAAAATTTAATTTTGAAAATGAGCAAAAACCTGATAGGAAGTTTAGCAATCTTCTTGCTTATATGCTTTTCCAGAGGAAGTAGTTAATAGTTAAATATTATTAACTATTATTAACTGATTTTTAACATGAAATTATTATTAATTATTAATTTAACCGTTGACTATTGTTCAATTGTCTAATTTTAAATTTGAAAGTGGAGATGGTGCAAGGTGGCACTTTGAACAATTGATTTCAAAGAGGGAGTTGTTTTAAAATATTTTTGTCTCAATCTGTTTTTGTCTTAAATATAAAATTTTGTCTTAAAATAATTTTTTCTTAAACTATTTTTGTCTTAAATATTTGTCTCAAATTTTGTTTAAATTATTTTTTGTCTAATATAAGTTTTTTCCTTAAATTGCTTAAATTAAAATTGTCTTAAAATGTATTGTTTAAGTGTTTTTGTTCTTCAATATAATTTTTGTATTAAAATATTTTTGTTTCAAATGTTTTTGTTTTAAATTTTATATATAAGACAATCCAATTGATATTAAATTTTAATATAAAATAATTAAAATAAAAAGTGACTTTTAAAACAAAAGATTCTTTTTATCTTAAAAAAAAGTCTTAAAAGTGTTCTTGGTGCAGTAGTGTGGTGTTAAAACAACATAGCCAAATATTAAAGAATCAGCCGTGAGTTTCTTTATACCAACAATTGCCAATGCTCCTTAGTTGTTTAAAAGCTCCTAGGGCTGAGAGATTAAAATAAAACTTTTTAATTTCTTGTTTCTTAAAAGCTATGGGGTTCAAATGAATTAGTATTAATTTTTGTGATTTTAATTAAATTAATATGATTCCTATGATGTTAATTAGCAAATGTTTAGTTTTCTTTTACATTATATTCTAAATCTCAACTATTTTTTTCAGAAACCAGCAAAATTCTTTATGGCATTTATTAATTAGACACCTCGACACCTCTCATTGTGCAGATATAAATATATTTCGATTTTTACACTTAACAATTTAGTAATTAAATTATTAAAAAATTAAGAAAAAGTATGAAAGTATAAGATATATTAATATTATTAATTTTTAATTTTTTTATTTTAATTTTTTAAAAAATCAAGATACTAATTTGTTTTAAAAAATTAAAATTAATTTTAATTTATATATATATATATATATATATATATATATAATTTTATATAATTAATATTATTTTATAATAGAAAAATAAATTACCCACATGTTTAAAAAATTAAGTTGTAAATGTTCATTAATAATATTTCTGTGAAGTGGCCTAGATAATTTTTTTATTTTTTTTGAGTTTAAATAGGGTGAAAATTTGCATACTTATAAGAGAGATCAATTTTATAATACAAACTTAATGCAGTAACTCTCAACTAAGAACTATATTAACACTTTTAGCCTAATTCAAAGATTAATATACATATTATGTCAAAATATTTCTTAATATTAATATTTCCTATATTAATAATACATGATACTATTTCAAATTATTTTTAATAATATTAATTTTATTATGATTCATCTTTTTTTAACAATTACTATTATAATATATAATGTGTAATTTAATCCATTAATTTCACTTGAGGCATAGGTGGTTTTTTACTAAGGCTATAGGCTATGAACTTTACCCAACAACAACATTTATTCTTATTAAGTGGTTCCATCCCCTGATCCATCACCATACTTTGGTGACTCTTACACTCAATGTTGACTCTCAATTCAAGGGATTTCCTTCCTTTCTTATCCCAACACGAAGAACAAGTTAGCCACTTATGTCTTATGGTGAATTATTTTTCTTAGAATGGGTAGTATTGGTAATGTCCAATGAATAAGCTTCTCATATTCTTTTAGATATTTATGTCTTCCCATTGTTAGGAGAAAGAAAGAAAAATGTGGAAGAGGAATTCTTGTTAGCTAACTTTGAAATCATCTTAGGTTGTATCTATTGAAGGCCAATTGTGTAGAAAATGACACCTTATCCATACAATCACTCAATAGTGATTTCATTATTCAATCATTAAAACTTGTCACAAAATCTATATTGATATTATCCATTCAAATTTAAAATAAATAATGTATATTGAAATGATGAAACATTCAATAAAATAGTCTACTAATTCTACAAATGGTGATTATAGTAATGAACCCATCTTGCAATTATAATCCATGATATAACTAGATTACCCAAAATTTAAATTTGGAAGTTTTTCTCATAGTAACACTAATAAATAAGTAAAATTGCATAGAATTTTGACTTCCATCTTCTCCCTTTCCTACTCTCTTTCCTTACGAAGTTCCCATTACAACATGTGGTGCAATTGCAAGTTTTATCCCTTTCATATCCTTTGGAGAGACGGAAGAGTTACTTGCATTCTTTGTTGTGTCAAAAATCACTGCTTCACCACTTGTCAATGCATTATTGATGCGATTAGTTTCTGAGGAATACCATTCTTAGGATCTAAGAATTTAATACCCTTTTGCGCATAAGTCTCATTGCATTGAACTGGAGAGGAATCATCTAATGAGATTGAAAAATGATCAAAGTTTTTTCCTGCCCATGATTTTAGTTTTCAAGAGGAGATCTTTGAATTAGAATTCTTGGATTTGGGATAAGATTTGAGAGTGTGACCAATCTCATAGTAGGCTCTACATCGAAATAGATATTTTGATAATCCAAAGATTGAACCCATGAATAGTAAGGGCCATAAAGCCTTATTTCAGTAGGGAATTCCATGTTAAAGTCCATTTCCACACAAACACGAGAATAAGTGGTCTTCAGATAATATTTAGTGTCTTCGCTTCAATAATAAAATATGCCTTAAGCATTACCAATTGAAGTCAGAGTTGCAAGTCTCCATATATGCTGAGGAAGATTAGGGAGCCTTACCCAAACTGAGGCGGTTGATATTGATTCCAAGAGACGATTTAAAGAGGGGAAATAGGGTTGCATGGAGAGCCATGCACTTCCCGAAAACCATGAACTAGAGTCAGAGATTAGTGCACGATCACCAACTTTGTTGAAAACAATAATGAAAAAAACTCTTGCCATAGGATAGATGTTCAAATTTTCAGAGATGAGAGGCTTCCAATGCTTAGAGATTGGAGGTCAAAAAGCTTTATCCATGTTACGTTAAGACTACAAACTAGGCTAGTCTTAGAGAAAAAAATTGGTTTGTTTAAGGCCTATGAGAAAAAAATTGTTTTGTTTAAGGCCTCAACCCTCAAAAAACCCTTAATCGATGGAGCCTCATTGATAGGAAGCATTTTAATTCGAGAGGAAGGGTGATTACTAACAAAAAATTTTACAATTTCACAGAAAGATTGAGTGGGAGCCTCATGATAACCCACCTTATTTGAAAGAGAGGCGATGCCCTTATCCCTAGAAAATAAATTTTACAATTTCACAGAAAGATTGAGTGGGAGCCTCATGGGAACCCACCTTATTTGAAAGAGAAGTGATGCCCTTATCACTAGAAAATAAAAATGAGAGAGTAAATGAATCATTAGCCATGAAGATAAAGGAAACAACCCTAATAACAGTAGAGGGACCCTTATCACTAGAAAATAAAAATGAGAGAGTAAATGAATTATTAGCCATGGAGATAAAGGAAACAACCCTAATAACAATAGAGGGAACTGTGGACAAGGATGATTGAGGACCTACCACAAAGGGAGAGAGGGGAAGAATTCCTCCCCTTAATTCGAGCCAATTTGTTTTATTTTAGATGTTTAGAAATTATATAGGTTACATACAATGTTGCGTATACATTAGTTAAATAATTACATTGATTTAATTGTTTAGAAATTATATATATGACATAATGTTGTGTATATTTTATTTAAATAATTAAAAAAACCGTCGCACATGGTTGGTTTTAGTTTACATGTGATCGAAAGTGGTTTGAACATGGACCTACCCAATATGAGATGCGCCTTTGATTTGAACAAATACGTTATATCAAATATACACATAATTTTTTGTTCGGTTTGTATATTTGGTTGCTCTAGCTACCCATTCTATGAAATATGGAAGACGAAACTAGCGAAATATATTTTTCTTTCATCTTCATCTTTTTGGATGCTGGCAATTTCTTTTTCTTATTTTTGGGGGCAATTTCTTCATCATCTTTTGGAAACTCGCAAAGCACAATGTGCTTGTATTATGTTTGCATTTTTTGTTCCGTTTGTATATTTGGTCGGTACAGCTACTCATTCTATGAAACGCTACTCCTCCTGTGAAACTTAGAGGACGAAGCTCGCAGATAATACTCTGCTTTCATTTTCATCTTTCTGGATGTTGTCTATTTCTTTTTCATATTTTTGGATGTTGGCAATTTGTTCTTCATCTTTTTGGAAGTTGGCAATTTGTTCTTCATCTTTTTGGAAGTTGGCAAAGCACGGTGGGCGTGTTTGCATTTTTTGTTCCGTTTGTATCTTTGGCCTCTTCTCTTTGTTTTACGCTTATTTCTTCAATGAATTTTGGCATGAGGGCTGGACAAATGCTATTTTGCCCACCATTCTGGGCACACCACCGGCTCTGCTGGCTCTGCAGTCGAGTTACAGGTACAACCGATAGGATCTTTTTATAAAATAGTTAATTATAATGTCTTAAAAAAGAGTGATAGCTTACTGCAGCTGCCAAAAAATTTATATAGAGTAGTTTAATGAGAATACAATTTGATTTGTATAAATGAAAATTTTTAGCATAAAAATTTTGATAAAATTTTTGAGAAATTTAAGCTACATTGATTAAATTTTAGGATATTAGATGACTGAGAGTTTTTGATGTTCTAAATCTATTTATATCATTAAAAAAATTTAAACATTTTTATTTAAAAACTTTAAGATTTTAGATACCATATGCTAAATCCATTTACACCATAAAAAAATTTAAACATTTTTATAATTATTGAATTGAGGCTTGTGTGGTCCATATCATATCAGGTTTACGATAGATTTTTTGGCGTAAATCACATGATTTAGCATTTGTCGAAGCGTTTCAAACCAACTAGTGTGGTTCATGGTTAGGGCAAATTGAAGAATGAGATCTAGCTTTGCATGTTAAATAGCTTGAGCAGAGCCTCCAACGTCTAACTAGACCAACTGCTAAATTTGACTAGAAACCAAGGTCAAAAAACCAATTATTTAATAATTAAAAAAAGAAATTAATTAAATAAGGGCCTTACCCTCTAACTAAAATCAGTATAAAACCTAAATTTAAATTTAAAATTGGTTGTTAAAATTTAATAGTTACCTAAAAGAATTAAATAATCAATACATTAGAAAATATAAATATTAGAAATAAAAGTGTATAACTAACTATTTATAATAGAGTTATAAAATAACTAATATATAAATTAATATAAAATTATATGTATATAATAAAATATAAAAAATTAATTAACGGGTGGTTAAAGTTTTGTAATATATATATTTAATATATATATATATATATATATATATATATATAATTAAAATTTAAAAAATTTTTAAATAATATTTTAAATATTAAAGTAAAAATAAATAAAATATTAAAAAATACTCTTAAGGTAAACATATATATAAGATATTTATAAATTTTAAAAATTATCTAGAGTTAAATTAACTATATAACATGAATATACCTGCCATAATAAAAATCAAATATTATATATATAATCCAAATATATATATATATATATATATATATATTATATACTAATATATATATAAATTAAGTTAGAATATTAAGGGCTATTAAACTTAAAAAAAAAATAAATAAAAAAACCAAAAAAAACTAATTAAAAAATAATTTTCGAGACAAAATGGTGAACTCTATAACCAATGCCATTTTATTTTCCGCGGACACTTCGTACATACAAAGAGAATTATTTTGGAAATTTCAAAGGAGCCATGCTCAGCATGCCTCCCTTAAATTGATTTACTGCATTATGAGGACAATACATACTTTGATTCTGGAAAAACCCTTGAATTGAGATGGAAAAGCATACCTTGTAAGTTGGATACTGTATGCGCTTTGACTTCGTAAGAAATTTCGTTCAAATTTTACGACGAAAAGCATCCCTTCTAAGTTGGGTAGCGTATGCGCTTTGACTTCATAAGAAATTTCGTTCAAATTTTACGACTTAGGCCTACGCTTCCTGAAGCATGCATCTTGATGCTTCATGCTTGCTTTTCCAGAGCTGTCTGGGTATGGGCGTTTGTTCCTTCAAGTATATTGAAGTTAGAATGGAAAAGGGGCATGAGGTGAAATGGGTTTGTGGGTTAGGAATGGAATAAGAGCATGAGGTGAAATCGATTTGTAGGAAATTTAATTGAGCAGAGAAGTTTTTATGAGAGAAAATATATGTTTTTAAATGATTGGGTTCATAAATATTTTGATAAAATTATATATGTATAAATGCTTTCATATATAAGTTAATTCAGGCTCATAGAATATACACAATTCCATAGAATTCAGTGATAAAATTACTTTGAAAAATTGTATTCATTTTCCCATAAACAACTGGAGTAATACTTATCCAACCAGGATTAATATTATAAGTATCTTCAAATACCATAAGTATGGATCAAAATTGAGTGGAAAGTAACATCATGAATATCTATTAATACTATTTATATGATTTAGTATTTAAATCAGAGTACCGTGATTATCTGGAGGTTGGATTTCCCATATTTGTTGTAAGTCCTGTTATTTAGTTATACATGTTATTTAGTTATATATGTTGTAATGTTGTAGTGAGGTAGAGTATAAAATTATCTCTTTTAAGGATTAAGATAGTAGAGTATGAAAGTTATATTGTTCAAGGATAAAGATTATACTGGATAAAGTAGTGAAATGAACCATTTGAATAAGTAGGAAGGTCATAGATACCAGTTTAGATTTATCAAGTACAATGTGTTATTTTTTGTTTAAATTGTATTTTTTAATGCTGAATAGAATATATATATGATGTTGCTAGAGATATTGAATCTTCAATTAAGGAGGAAAATAGATAAGCTGTAATGAAGTCAAAGTGTTGAGATGCTATGAAGAAAGCCTCCTGATATTATCAAAGATGTTGAACCTTTAACTAATGGGGAATAGAGATAAAAAACAAAGAAATCAACTATTGAGACACTATGAAAAAAAGCTATGGACAAATTGAACACATTCCATGGAGTTCTAGCAACACTAAATAATTTTTTATATAATGGAGTTGAAAATTTTAATTGCATGTAAATGAGCATTCATCCCTAAGACCTAGTTAGGCATGCATACCCCAGTATTAATCCAAAACATGTTTGAAAAGGAGAATATTAGGTTAATAGAATCGTTTTGATAAGCTTGTTAATGAGTTTACAATTCATTATTTATAGGCTAAGGTTTCCCTTACCATGGA
>APFE031271741.1:0-10808 GCA_000404065.3 Pinus taeda | reverse complement strand
AGATCATGAGGCATGGTTGATTGACTCAGGTGCATCCTTTCACTTCACTCCCCATAGAGAGTGGTTTTGTGAGTATCAAAAATACGATAGTGGTGATGTATTCTTAGGGGATGATAGGAAGGCCAGAATCATTGGTTACAGAAAAGTAAAGCTAAAGTTGCAAGGTGGAAGGGTTAGAACACTTCCTGGTGTTCTGCATATTCCTGCATTAGCCAGAAATCTGATTTCTGTAAGTAAGATGGATGATGTAGGTGTAAAAAAAGTGTTCGAGAAGGATACCTGCAAGATGGTTTAGGGAGCACAGGTATTGATGCGTGGAGTTTGGATTGGAACTCTGTACAAGCTGCAAGGTAGCACAACTGTTGACGGGTACAACAGTTTTATGGTTCCTAAAAGTGGAGCATAAAATCTAGTGGTCTTTGGAGAGAATACCATGTTGTGGCATCAAATGCTTGGACATATTTGAGACAAGATCCTTCAAATACTTCATGGTAAAGGTATGGTAGAATGTATGAGTAATAGCTCTCTGGATTTTGATTTCTGTGAAAATTGTGTATATGAGAACCAGAATCAGATGAGTTCCCTCTGGTGGTAAGAGGGCGAAACATATATTAGAGCTTGTGCATAGTGATGTATTTGAACCTGTGAAGGTTCCATCACTGGGTAAGTCTATGTACTATGTAACATTTATAGATGACTTCTCAAGGAATACATGGGTATATTTCATTAAGAATAAATCTAAATTCTTTGATAGGTTTAAAGAATTCAAGGCTCTGGTAGAAAACTAGACAGAGAAGAAGATAAAGGTGTTGAGGATAGATAACGATGGAGAGTTTTGCAGTAATGGATTTGAAGAATTCTCTAAGAATTGTGGTCTAGCACAGCAAATGACTACTTCATATACACCTTGGAAAAATGGAGTTGTAGAAAGAATGAACAATACATTGATGTAAAGGGCAAGAAACATGTTCAGTGGTGTCGAGTTAGGATAGGAATTCTGGGCAAAGGCGATGGAGACAGCATGTTACCTAGTCAACAGATCACCTTCATCAGCATTGTAGGATGAAACTCCACAAGAGGTATGGACTAGTAAGAAACCCTCTCTTTCACATTTGAGGGTATTTGGATGTGATGCATATGTACATGTTCCAAAGGAGAAATGAACCAAGTTGGATAGTAAATATGAAAAATGCATCTTTATTGGGTATAATGATGGTTTAAAGGGTTATAAGATTTGGAATCCAGTAGTAAGGAAGGTTGTGTACAGCCGAGATGTGGTGTTCAGAGAGGTGAAAGATGTTATTAAACATGAAGTCCAACCAAAGGAACATGAGAAGATAAAGTTTGAGCTAAAGGAGGAAGAAATAGACTCTATAATAGAGGAGGAATGAGAAGATGAAGAGCCACAAAATCCGGGTGTGAGAAGATTAGTTCGAGAAAGAAGGTAGCCAAAAAGGTATAGTCCATCTACTTTCTGCTCAAATTTTTCTTTATCTATTACTAATGATGATCCTAGAATTGTGAAGGAAGCAGTAGATTCAGAGGATGGAAAACTCTGGAAAGAGGCCATGGTTGATGAAATGGCATATTTGCACAAAAAAGAAGCTTGGGATCTGGTGGAGTTGTCGGGTGGAAGGAAACCCATTGGCAATAAATGGGTGTTCAAGAATAAGACAAATGCAGAAGGAAAGGTGGAGAAATACAAAGCTCGGTTGGTAGAAAAAGGTTATCCCCAGGTGCTAGGAATTGATTTTGGTGATATTTTTTCTCCTGTTGCCAAGGTAACTTATATTAGATTACTTTTATCTATTGCTGCTACTTTTGATTTTTAGGTAGAACAGATGGATGTGAAGAAAACATTTCTTCATGGGGATCTGGAAGAGGAAATCTACATTAAGCAACCTAAAGGCTTTGCGATGAAGGGTAAGATAGAACTAGTATGCAAGTTAAATAAGTCTCTATATAGGTTAAAAAAGTCACCAAGGATGTTATATCAGAAATTTGATACATTTATACGAGGACTTGGCTTCACCAGAAGCAAAGCAGATCATTGTGTGTATTTTAAATTAATTAGTGACCATGTTATTTATTTGGTCTTGTATGTGGATGTTATGTTCTTGGTTGGAAATGACAAAGAAATTATCCAGGATTTGAAGACACAATTGTCCTCCAAATTAGACATGAAAGATCTTGTTGCCACAAACTATATTTTGGGCATGGAAATTAAAAGAGATCAGACAAAGAGGAAGCTCTGGTTAAACTAGAGTAAGTATGTCGAGACAATATTGCAAAGATTTAATATGCAAGATAGTAAACTGGTGAAGGTTCCTATTCCTGTAGGTGTAAATTTATCTAATGAACAGTGTCCCAAGACACAAGAAGAGGAAGAGGACATGTCTTGTGTTCCATATACAAGTGCAGTCAGTAACCTAATGTATGCAATGGCCTATACTAGAGCAGACATTGCACATGCAGTGGGAGTATTGAGCAAATTTATGTCAAAACCAATAAAGGAGAATTGGACAGCAGTGAAGTGGATTTTTAGGTATTTGCATGGCACTAGTGATTATGGTTTATGCTACCAAGGAAGACCAGGATTGGACAGAGTGTTGGATATTCATGGCTTTGTTGATGTAGACTGGGCTGGAGATCTAGATCAGAGAAGATATACAAGTGGGTATGTGCTTAACCTATTTGGAGGTGCAGTCAGTTGGATGAGTAAGAAACAATCTGTAGTGGCACTATCAATTACAGAGGCAGAATACGTGGTAGCCACTCATGCAAGCAATGAAGCAGTTTGGTTGCAAATATTGTGTTCAAGTATGGGGTTAGTACAGGGAACTATAAGGATATATTGTGACATCCAAACTGCAATTTTCTTGGAAAAGAACACTACATATCATTCAAATACAAAGCACATTGATGTTCAGTATCACTTTGTGATAGAAGACAAAAATGTGTTGCTGGTAAAGGTGGACACTTTGAAGAATACTGTAGATGCATTGACAAAATCTGTGAGCTCTGAGAAGTTTTGTTGGTGTAGAGAAACAATGGGCATTGCAGGGTTGGATAAATGACTAAGCTCTCTTATGGCCCCCGTGGAAAGAAAACAACAAGTGGGAGAATGTTGGGTTTTGTTATATTCTTTCCACGACTAGCCCATGTAGTTAATCGGGGAGTTAGAGCCGGGGTGGAGGCCCCCTTTGTTGTGTCGATTGCATAGCAGGGGGAGTCACAAGGGGTTTGAGGGGTGTAGGTAACCCCACTCTATGGGGTCTAGGGCAGCATCCCAAAAAATTTTGGTTTTGGACCCTATATTAGGTTGGGCGGACCTACCTATGGTTTTGTTCATGATTTTTGCACATGTTTTTGGACGCGATGGTTTTTGGTCGATGGTTTTGGATGCAATGGTTTTCGATCATCCTTGTAGATTTTTGTTGTTCTTCTTTGTGCATGATTTGGGAAAGCTTGTAATCTATTTCCAGGGTAGTCACTTTTTCCTTAAGCCTGTTCATCTCAGTGGTTTGAATGGACATTTCTTCCATTGCTTTTACCAACCTGCTTGCTTCATCACTTGTAGAACCTGTTGTTCTAGACCTTGTTGCTGATGTAGTTGGTGTATATGTTGATATTTTTGTGGCCATTGCAGCTCTGGAAGCTAAGAATGCTACCAAAATAGAAGGTAAAGTAGTGGTAACTATTGGGATGATAGTTGCAGGGGCATCATCAAGACTAGCTTGTTTTAGTTGAATCAGGCTATCCATTTCTTTCTCCATCTCCTTTAACTGATCATTTAGTTGCAGCACTAGGTCCATCATCTCCTCATGATTGGTTTGGATCTCAAGGACCTCCTTTGTTTGTGAGTGTTATAAATGAGGCAGCTTAAGTTTTTTCTTGAGGGCTACTATATCCTCATTCTTCTTTTTGACCAATTTCTTAGCAGCCTTAATGTTAGTAGGATCATCACCTAGCTCACTGACCAAGTCCTCCAATGACTTGATCCTATTGTCTTTGGCCTGTGAGGAGGCCTTCTCCAATTTATACTGGATTCTTACATTATCTAGAGAATCCTGCAACCTATGTGCAGTCATGGCTTTTCCTGTAAGGGTGGAGTAAATCATTCCTCCAGCCTTCATGTGGAACTTTGTCTGGTCAATGGGATGAACATCCTTGGCCAATACCTCAAAATCAGTCTTCCTATAGTCAGCCGAGGACTTTGGTTTCCGAACAGTGGGTTGCAAAATTGATACCTACATATTTCCTACTTTGATGTCAAACGTTGACATTAACCTACTATGGTTGGTGGGTGTATGTTTGAAGTATTGGGCATATTTTTCTTCCTTCAACTTCTCATTCCTCATCTTTATTTCTTTGTACCTATCTTTGATGTAATTTTCTCTGTCAGTTGGCCTGATAAAGGAAGAAACCTCAACACTTTGTTGTCTTTCAATCAACTAAGTGTTGGAGGTTGAGGGCTGATGTTTTCACTTAACGGCAACTATGTCTTTGCTTATCTACCACATTGTTTCAATGCCAGTTATTTCCACTGATTCAATCTTCTCCTCCTGTTCTGACACAGGATTCAACTTGGGCCTTTTTCTGAGCTCAAAAATATCATCTGTAGTCTCCATGGAAAAACTGGATGCCTCTTCCCTATTCCTCTTTGGATTCTTCCCTTCATTGGCTAGGGTCTAGAACACAGTATTAAAATGCATTAGTTCTCCTAGTTCTGGAACTTGCAAGAAAGAGCTCTGGTCAAATTGGTTTTCAAGATCAATGAGTGTGTTCTCCACATCCACAACTATGTTATCCATATCAATCAATGTATTTTCCAACCACTTGGATTGGTTGGCAAATTGTTCAATGTCAGGTCTTGGGTGGTGGATGTAAGGTCCCAATTTGACCTTGAGTCTTAGCTTGTTTATGACCCCATGAGGGTCATACTACCACATGAAGTTGTCGTCGCTGTAGTATCTTATTAGGATCTAGCCTAGCCTCTGTTATTTCAAACGAATGGGCCCAATTGGTTTTTCATCTTAAACTAGGTCTTCTTCCTAGAAGATAGGAAGTGGACCTCATCAGAGTTGATGATTTGTCTGAAGTACTCAAGTGTAACTATCCTCATAGGGAGGTATTTAGGCAACTTTTAAGGGGCTAATTAGTAGCCATAAACCCTAATTTTAGCATGGTTCGAGTACAGGTACCATTCTCGCACATTGTTGTTCTTAGCCAATTGTATCACCCTCTTGATTTCTTGACTGATTCTAGGTTGAGTGTTACTAGTTAGCATGTTCATGATTGGGTAGATTAATGAATCTATGAAGTCTTTGTATGTAAATGTTGTGGAGAATTTCTAGATCAATGGTGTCTAGAAGACAATTGATCTCTATTTTCCCTTGGTATCCAACTTTTGGATGTTTACAGGGAAATTATCTACTTGGTAACATAAAAACATGTGAAACAACACTAAAGAGTACTTGAAAACTCTTTCAGTGGGCAGTCTTATAAGTTTTTCATGAATCCTATCTGCAATGAACTGAGCATAATAGCAGGAGTCTTGCCTATGGTAAAAATGGACAGGAAGGCCAGGATGACCTCATCCACATGCTCATCCATGGTGTGTCCTAGGATGCATGAGAGCATGGTGATTATATGTCTACCTGTTTCTGAAAAAATAGTGGCAACATAGGGTGGGGTATCTATGGGAGTATGGTGGTCTTCAATGATGAAAGTCTGGAAGATTTTCTTTATCTTAACTAGGTCCAGGGTGATATACAGGTCCAATAGGTCTCCAATGGATAGAGGGGTCTAATTTTGGCTAGGTTGTACTTCAACATTTTGTTAATGGACTCTGGGGTAATGGTGAATAAGATTTGTTGGTTTGGAGCAATAGTAGCTCTCTGGCTGGGGATATAGCAAGCATGACAAAAATGTATGATATCAGGGAATGGGTGGACTTCTGAGAATAGACATTTGGGTAAATTAGATTCCCAAAGTTGGATGTCATCAGCATGGTTCAGGAATATTTCCTTACTCCAGCAGTGGAGCCTCAGAAGGTTGGATGGGGTAGCAGTGTATTTTATTTAGAAATCCCTGTTCGCTAGTGCCAAATGGTCGATGTCTAGGTGAAGGGTTGACATAGATCTCACATATAGAGAGGTGTAGGAAGCCATTTTTAGGGGGAAAAGTGTGAATTAGGCTTGTATAGGATGTAGCAGTGGGACTTTGAAAACTCTGGTGCAGTGAGAGGGTAATTTGTTGTTTGCAAAAGAGGGGTTTAGGTATTCTAGTGGAAATACTCTTCAATTTAATGAAAATTAATTAAATTCAATTAATTAATCTTTTAAATTAACTATGGGCTTTTGAATTGAGAGGGTCATTTTGGTTTTTTCTCAAAATACCTGGAAATTGGTGGTTCAGGCTGCAAACTAGTTTCAATGGTGACTATAGAGGGTACGGTGACTTCATCTATGCATTGGATTCTTGAGTGGGGCATCAAGAGATTGTTCAGGAGGTAATCAGTAGTCAATTTTAGTTGCAGAGACTTGGGGTGGTGCAGGAAGGCTTAGGTAGCATTCGCAGTGCAAATGAGCAAAAAGAGTCAAAATGGGCTTCTTTGGCCTTTTAAACGGAAACGGTTAGAATTTGGCACATAATTCATAAATGAACAGGGAATGGTTTTGGATTTTGGCGGGGAAGCAATTTGAGGGGCCATCACACCACTTTTGGTAGGCAAGCGGTATTTCCTTGAGAGCACGTGATTTCACCTAGAGCTACCACGTAGCAGAATAGGGCCTGGGTAAAACCATGAATCTCACGTGCTCTCGGGCTAGTAAAGGTCAGAGAGGGAATGAGCGCGATTTGGATGGGCATCGTCGGATCTAGGGGTGGAAGATCGAATAGCTATCCCGCAGTCAAGATGCATAGAGGGAACA
The DNA here is from genome assembly GCA_000404065.3 of Pinus taeda. Taxonomy (NCBI): domain Eukaryota; kingdom Viridiplantae; phylum Streptophyta; class Pinopsida; order Pinales; family Pinaceae; genus Pinus; species Pinus taeda. The sequence goes on along the minus strand of APFE031271741.1, from coordinate 3,873 downwards.
AGGGTGAAGATTTGTGGGGCCCGAAAGATTAATTACATCTAATTGTAATTAATTAAATGAATAAGGTGGGATTATATATAGGCGAGTGTTAATGGAATAGGACCAAGGTTTATTATGGCAGGATTTTCTTAACCACACCAAAGGTGGTGGGCTAAAAGGTTTTTTAGGAAAATATGAATTCGAGGAATTAATTAAATAGTGTGGAGGGAATAAAACTTAGGATAAGGGAGTTTCATGGATTTTTAGGTCAAATAGGGAAATTAATAAGCGGGAAGGTGATTGTTTCAATGGGAAATGGGTTTCACACTAAGGAAAAGTTGTGTTGGGTAAGGGGATGACCTTTGGAGGGTAATTTACTAGGGAACTATGTAAAACTAAGGGGTAAGGGTCAAAATGAAGAGAAATGGGTATTTTTATAAGAAATGAGGGGATAATGGGGAAATTAGTAAATAAGTATGTGGGGGGGAGGGAATGAAATGAGGGAAAGTTAATCAAATAAGCTAGTGAACATCCTTTCACTCTCATAAATGCTCATGCACACTAAAACATAGGATTAAGCATGATAAATGTGCTTATGTTTTAACAATGTTGTACATCTGTAACCTTTTTTCTGCCTACCCTTTACTTATCCTAACATTTTTTTTTTCATTTTATTGGGTGCATTTAAGCTAGCAGACCCTTTCTTTCCTTTTCTTTTGACATGAAAACTATCTAATTCTAACCTTATAACTTCCAATGGCTCACATTAAGATTATGAGCACAGTTTTATTTCTCTACCTAACCACTAATCCACCAAGGTTAAATAGTTTGGCTAGATATTTATTTTCTATCTATAAACATGAAATTTAAAGCATGAATTAGTAAAGATAAGCTATTTGACTATCATGGGTTGTGGCATTTATGACAATCTTCCCACAACCATTATTTTTCACATAAAAGTAAAAGCAGTGGCACTTGCATTTGCACATTTTCATGATCTGTTTTTGTTTGGGGTTCATATTTTTCACTTTTTTGATCTTTTCTTTTTCTTTTTGTCCTTTGGTTATTCTTTTAGGACATACTCTCTTTACATTTTTTCACTTTTAATATGTAAAACATTTTGCAAGAAGCAAAAGTATGTAAAATATTACAAGACTAACCATAGCCAATTCAAAATTATGAATATTGTTATTATAGGACCCTAACAGGATGAGAAAGAGATTAAAGGAATCAAGAAAGGCCATCTGGCCTACATTCCCTTTATAGTGTAGCATTTTTGTTACACGACCTAGGGCATGCATTTAGAGAAGAAAAGAACATATTATCTCTGCAATTACCCAAATTCCCTAGAAAGCAATATGACCCGCTGGCATTGTCGAAAATTTCACCACTTTGGTGAAAATAAAAGTATTCAGTAATGAGGAAGATGCCTTTGATGACATTGTTTGCAGAAAATCACCTTCACAGAGGTGAAGCATATGCCAAAATTAATCTTTGACTGTAAATATCTAGAAAACTTTTACAGTTACAGAGAAAGGAGGTTAGCAAAGGTCCCATTGGACCAATTATTGATTGAACCAATAAGGGATCCTACGCCAATGTGAGTATAGAAGATGACTCCAAAGAAAATTCTAAAACTGATTGTGGAGCAAAATCCCAAGAGAAATATACCAGTGAATCAAAAAAGTCATCACAAAATGGGAAAAGCAGAAGCATGGAGTCAGTAAAGGATACAGTCGAGTCTACATAGAAGAGAGTTGAAGAAACTTTAGTCAAAAAGCAAGTTGAAATCCATGCCACCTCCACATAGGCAATAAAACCCCTGGTAATTTATCTAGAGGAAGAGTGGGACAATTTTAATAAAAGGCTCAATACAGAGGAACAAATGCTAAAGTTGCAAACTCCACAACAGAAAACAACTTAGGAAATTACAGCACAAGAGATTGTAAATACTTAAGAGGTAGAACACATCCCTGTTACCTGTACCTCTGAAATAGTTTTGAGAATAGGAGAGATTCCCCATCTAGATGTGCTTTATAACCCACAACATAAGGTCGTGGTGAAAAGACAAAGAAATAAAAGGAATTTAGACTCTATAGCTGTTACTACCCCTGCAAATGAACCAATGGATGTTCTCTGGAAAGACTCACCCTTGACCCATCCGCCAATCTTACTAGACTCTCACAGTTTGCAGGTGCTTACGCTACAACGACCATGGACAAAGCAACAGAAGTACAAATGTTTCTTAGAGAAAAAGAAGATAAAATAATGTCGCTTGAGCAACAATTACAGCAAGAAAAAGCTGACTAGCAGGCAAGGATACATTTAGCTAATCTACAATGGGAATTCGAGGATATGAAAATGTAGATTTTAACCCCGTACAGAAATCACCTGCATACGAATTCTAAAACACAGAAAATAAACAATGCGAGAGCATAACACATAAAACACATATACACAGAGATTTCCCTTGGATCCCAAAATCGGGACTACCAGCTTGATTTTTAATTATGTTCCTTTCAATGTTATAATACATCTTTATACATGTTGAAGCATCCAATACCATGGACTGAAAACCATCTTGTCCAATACCCTGGACCAAAAACCATCGCTTTCAAAAAACATGTGTGAAAATCATGCACAAAACCATAGGTGGGTCCGCCCATCCTAACATAGGGTCCAAAACCAAAATTTTCCAGAGCACTACCCCAGACCCCATAAACTGGGGTTACAGGTATGCCTCAAACCCCCTGTGACCTCTTACCCCCCCTCTAACCCCTGATTAACTACGTGGGCTAGTCGAGGAAAGAATATAACACAACCCCACATTCTCCCACTTGTTGTTTTCTTTCCACAGGGGGCCACAAGAGAGCTTAGTTATTTATCCAGCCCTACAATGCCCATTGTTTCTCTACACCAAGAGAACTTCTCAGAGTTCATATATTTTGTCAATGCATCTACGGTATTCTTCAAAGTGTCCACCTTTACTAGCAACACCTTTTTGTCTTCTATCATATTCCTCACAAAGTGATATTGAACATCAATTTGCTTTGTCTTTGAATGATATGCGGGGTTCTTTGCCAAGAAAATTGCACTTTGGCTATCACAGTATATCCTTATATCTCCCTGTGCTAACCCCATACTTGAACACAATCTCTGCAACCAAATTGCTTCCTTGCTTGCGTGAGTGATTGCCATGTATTCTGCCTCTGTAGTTGATAGTGCCACTATAGATTGTTTCTTACTCATCCGACTAACTAAACCTCCAAATAGGATAAACACATACCCACTTGTAGATCCTTTCTAATCTAGATCTCTAGCCCAATCTGCATTAACAAATCCATGAATATCCAACATTATATCTAATCTTGATCTTCCTTGGTAGCAAAAACAATAATCACTAGTGCCACGCAAATACCTGAAAACCCGCTTTACTACTACCTAGTGCTCCTTCCCTGGTTTTGACATAAGCCTGCTCAATACTCCCACTGTATGTGCAATGTCTAGTCTAGTACAGACCATTGCATACATCAGGCTACCAACTGCACTTGCATATGGAAAATGGGACATGTCTTCTTCCTCTTCTTGTGTCTTGGGACACTGTTCAGCAAATAACCTCACACCTACAGGAATAGGAACCTTCATTGGTTTACTATCTTGCATATTAACCCTCTATAGTATTGTCTCAACATACTTCCTCTATTTTAACCAGAGCTTCCTCTTTGCCCGATCTATTTTAATTTCCATGCCCAAAATATAGTTTGTAGCACCATGATCTTTCATGTCAAATTTGGAGGACAATTGGGTCTTCAAATCCTGGATAATTTCTTTGTCATTTCCAACTAGCAACATATCATCCACATACAAGACCAGATAAATAACATGCGTCACCAA
>APFE031271737.1:0-27314 GCA_000404065.3 Pinus taeda | reverse complement strand
TACATTCATAATAAGGGCTAAAGTACTGAGAAAGGCTTCTCGCACAAAGAGGTGAGGCAACGACTCCACTGGGGTACTGACTAGGCTTACTTGCAGTGGAGAAAAATTTGATAATTCTAGGTAGTGATTCTACTGGGGTACCACAACGAACGACCTATATCCTTCATGACTACAATGCTCCAAGGTGCAAATATAAATTACCTGAAGATTCATAAGCAGGCATACATAGTCTACAAAGTGGTGAAATACTTCATACCATACATCCTAAAAAATCGCGTCATAGTAAAGGATCCACACCCCGCCATCAGACTCCTCTTCATGCAACAGGAACTGGGTGAGAGGAGAGCCAACTAGATGACCTCCCTCCTAGAATATGATTTGGGGTTCAAGCCCTCCCACACCATGAAAGGCCATAGGCTCTGTAAACTAACCGCTGAGGTGGCTGATAAAAAAAAATATAGAGTGTGATCAACCGGTCCTCGAGATAGAAGGGTCAGAACATGGAATTGAAACATACCAGAATGAACTCCTCAGCCCGCATGAATCCTCTTCATGGTACTCTTTTAATGCAATATCTAATGTAAGGATCTCTACCCGAGACTATGTCTTCCAAATATAAGAGAGCAATGAGGCTTAAGGCTGCCGCATATAAAATGGTTCAAGGAAACCTTTTCAGAAAGCACCACCTCATCATACTACTAAGATGTTTAGAATAAGAGGAGGATCAATGAGTGCTGAAAGATCTACATGATAGACCTGTAGGAGGCCACTTTGCAGTCGATATGACGGTCCATAAGTTCATGCGGGCAGGTTTCTACTCGCCCACATTGTTCAAGGACGCACATGCCTATGCTCAGAAGCGTCCCATATGCTAGAAGCACACAAGTAGGCAAGCAATATCACCTGCTCCACTCCAACCCATAGTAGTTGAGTAAGCTTCTTAGCAACGACGGTTGGATTTCATACGTGAGATCATGCCAAACTGATCAAAACATCATAGGTATATACTAATACCACCAACTATTTCACCCGATGGGTGGAGGACAGACCATTGCGGAAAGGTTAATGATGATGAGGTAATATCTTTCATTATTAAGTACATAATAGCTAGGTTAAGTGCTCCAACCTCACTTGTCTTTGATAATGCTACATATTTTCTCTTTAAAACTGAATGAATTTTCTTTCAAAATCAGTATCATATTAAAACTAAAGACTAAAGAGAAATTTCCGATTCATCAAACCAAGATTAAGATGTGGTTTGACAAGAAATCTGTAGGGTCATGTGAGTTTAATGTGGATGAACTAGTTCTTAAATGGGATCAGGCCCACGAAGATAGGGGAAAACACATGAAGTTCCAAGCTTTATGGATTAGCCCCTTCCAGATCAAAGATAAAATTTCCCAACATAGCTTCAAGTTACAAACCCCAGGAGGGTGACTAGAACCTCTCCATGTGAATGGCCAAGACCTTAAGTTTTATTTCACCTAGCGGCCCCAAGGTTGTTAGCCTGATATTGTACCATAGCCTTATATTTATTTTCCTAGCTAGTCATCATTTTCCTTTAAGTATATTTTGTTGTTTCATTTCCTTAAAAAATATGTTTGAGATGGTAGGTAGAGGTTAGAATGACCCTACACATTGGTTCCCGTACATGCTCTATAGAACCATTTGCTCACCGAGACTTAAGTTACGGAAGAAAGATCTAGTGTGCCAGATTGGGAGTAGTGGGGAACTCGATGGTACACACAGCCTCCATTCCTCTTTGCATCACTCTGTTCCAGCCACTTACATGGCTGATAACTTTTGAATAGTTCTAGCTCACCCCTAGTACTAGGAAGGAATGAGAGACTGAAGAAACCTTTGGTGCATACATATATTTCGGGAAAACAATAAGGTCTTTAAAAAACTAGAAGCAACCTCTTTCCAAGTCAAATAAGTCAGGATCCCTTGTCCACCCAGGCTTTAAGCCACCATCAAAAAAGTGCACATAAAAGTAGAAAAATAAGTGCCAATGAGCAAATCCATCCATTCATAATAAGGGCTAAAGGACCGAGAAAGGTCTCTAGCGCAAAAATGTGAGGCAAAAACTCCTCTAGGGTACTAACTAGGCTCACTGGCAGTGGAGCAACATTTGAGATTTCTAGGTAGTGACCTTGTTGGGGTACTTTTGAAGCTCCCTGGGAGAGGTTCAACACTAGAGTACCATGACCACTACACTGAAAAAATTTCAAGCTCCTATCATAACTTGATGTTCCCTTTTCTTTCCCAGGACAATGAGAGGTAGCACCCTAACTTGTGTGATAAAGACCATTTTTGGCAAGATGGGAAAGCCAACCAGTTCAAAGGAGAGGCTTGAATACCATCAATGAGACCCATAACTCAATAAAGAAATACTTATTTAAGTCCCCTTAAGCTAGGCCAGAAGGTGTCAAAGCTCCTGGAGTCTCCTAGGGAATCGCCAATTGTTGTAGCTGCTACAAAAACCCCTCCAAAAATATGGAAACCCTAAGATATTTCATGCGCGTGTATCATGCAGAGCGTTCAGTGCCAATAGGATCTCCTCAAAGAGTTTACCAATCTCGAAGAACCTCATAAAATTATAAGCTTTCAATGATGTAAAGCTAAGTCATTAGTTCCTACCTAAATTTAGTCAGTCATGGTTTTAGAATGCAAGTAAGTCTAAACCTTGTGACTGTTGCAACCTGTGCGACTCACTAGTCGCATGGGTCACGAGGTTGCTTCTATCTCTCTTCTACATTGATGCAACCATGTGATCATTACAACCTCATGACTAGATGGTCACAAGATCGCACATACCTCACTCACCCATGAACCTGACCATGCAACCCTTGCGACCTTGTGACTACCTGGTCGCAAGGTCTCATAGGCCGCAAGGTCAGATAGGCCACAAGGTCGCATGTCAGACCCATGCAACCTTGCATGTATGGCCAAAGTTATATGAGGGAAGGTCACCCAGACTCATTATAATTGCTCCTTTGGTCACACAAAAGGTAAGGAAGGTATGCGACTTGTCCATGCACGTGATTTGCTCCATGTAAGTGACCTTTTGCCTTCCTAGTAATCATGATTTGCTCCCAGGTGTCTTTGTCTCCATCACTAACCTTCTGCATTCCATACCTTGGGAGTTTTAGCCCATGTTACTTGGATATTTCACCTCATTTCCCAAAAGAATTTTCCCTTGCAAATTCCACTCTTACTCGACCCAGGCCTTGGCCATTTTGCGACCTTAACCTTCTTGGTTTTCACTAACAAGCCTAAGCCTACTTACCTAGAAGTCTCCTAGACCTCCTAAAGCCATAAATTTTTTTCCTTGATCCTCTTGAAACCTAAGTCATGTGGCTTGAGACCGTGATATCTCTTTTCACATGACTTGCGTCTTCACCCCAATGAAACCTTGTGACTTGTGACCTTGCGTCCCAATCAACCAAACATGTGAATTTGTGACCCCTACCAATATATGACCCCAATCAATCTACGACCTATACAAGAAGTCTCATAGTAGAAATTCTATCCTTGCGACCTTGCAACCTGCCTCCCCTATGAATATCTTACCACCTGTTGAATCTCATTTTATTTGGCAGTTTTACTTGATTTTCATGTCATCTCTCTCATCCTGGGATCGTATTTTCGACATTCCATATGACATGGATCTCGAGTGCATATCCATCTCTTCCTTCGAAGAAGAAATGGCTCCCCTTACCACTAAGGTTGCTCGTAGTGGCCGAGGAAGCGGGTCATGGTAGGTCGACCAAGATGAGGAGCCACCAATATATGGGGACACAACTTGCAACATCCTTAAAACCACGAGGCTCTCATGATACATCATCTATGAGGAGTTTTTGAAATCAGACATTCTGGAAACCTAGGAGGATTTTCCAGTATAGATAAACATCAAAATATCAAGGTTACACAAGGTACCAACATAACCGACAATCTTTCCATGCACAAAAATATTTAATGGATTTTGCAAAGTACAAATATGTATTCATGGATGATCAGGGATCATGTTGGGGCACCCATAGCCCCTATCTCCCTTGCAGACATCCACAACTACTATAGACTCCCTGAGAGATAAGAGGTTTTTAATACTAGGTGGCTCTTTGAAGGACATTGTAAGGGAATGGTCGCAAGACCCATCTATGTTCCAGGTTAGAACATATTAGGCATACAAGAGAGAGGGATTGCACAATGTATATTAGTTAATTGTTGAAATGATGTGCCGATTATATGGAAAGGTAGACTGAAACGTTTTTTAGGGCACCTGGGTCCCCCTCATGTTTGTCGTTGACACTCGAGGAACTATTTTTCACTCGAAATGCATGTTCTCATCATCCTTGACAATGAACATAGTTACAACCAAGCTCCCACAACTGGAATAGCCTCCACTATTCTATATTTCTTCATACCTCCTCGACATTTTCTGCTTGAGATGTTACTTGGAGCACTATAGCTACAACTGGGACTCATCAGTAGCCAAACCCATGCACTGCCATTACAAAGTTTTCTTGGACACGACATACAAAGGTATCATAGATGTAATATTTGAATCTCTCATCATCCCATTGTACCAGTTGCTATTTGGGGATGAACCACCATGCATGTCAAAGAGGTCTATGAGGGTTGTGGTTAATGTAGCACATTGGTTTCCCATTCAATAAGGAACATTCATGAGAGTGTTCAGTACCCAGAAGGCCCCTTATGTCCTACCCAAGTTTTTCATAGAGAAGGCACTCCTGCGAGAGGTCTGCTATCAAATGACACAAGGTTTTTCTAGGATATTGAAGGGAAGCCAGTGTGTGACCCTCAACTACCAAACATATGATCTTGAGAAAGTCGTGGCTGCCCACTGCAAAAAGGAAAAATTTAGTTAGTCTTATTCTCATACCAAACAAGATCTTGAAGATGGGATAAAATATTGGTATAATGCTAAAAGGGAACTTAGCTCAAGAGAGAAACCTCTTCATACGCCCTTCTTTCATCCTCCTATTTTCTCTTCTCCACCTCTTCCTACTCCCTTCTTCCTGCTACTTGTCTTGTAGTTGTTTCTGCTTTTCTTGGTCTTCCTACTATCTCTTATTCTTGCTTTCTCCTTCGTTCTAGAATATTGAGATTGTTTTCTCTCTAGTTCCATTTCCATTTTAAGCTCTTTCTTTCTCCTTACCAAGTGGAATTCCTTTGCTCCAGCGTAGTATTAGTGTCTTCCTCTTCGTGTTCACTCGTGGCATCTTCTAACTATTTTCCTTTTCACTTCTCAGATTCCTTGATGCCTTTTGGCACCTCGTGATGCATTGTATTTATGGTGGAAGCTCTTTCTTTGAGGCTCACATATTCCTATATTAAAATAATATTGTAAGGGCACAAAAGTAATAATAGTGGGATTCTATGGGGCACAATAATAACAATATTGAGAATACATGGGAACACTAGTACAATAAGGGGGTTTCACTAATAACAATAAGGAGCTAGACTAGTAGTATAGGGACCTAAGTTGACCCTCTCCTTCAAAAAGTGTTTTCCTCAATGCTTGAGTAGTTATGGATGCTTATGTATAAAATTCTCAATCTCCCATGTGACATATTCATAGGATAAGTTCTTCCACTCGATGAGATACTTTGAAGTTAATCAATTTTGTAGCTGTCAAGTTCTCGTATTTGTGACTGCTTTAGGTTCCAATATGATTTTTACTTCCTCGTCAAGTCCCAAAAATATTTTTTGAACTTGGAGCTTGTCACCTATAACCTTCTTTAAACATGAAATATAGAAAATTGATTGCACTCGGGAAGATGGATGGAGATCCAATTCGTATGCCATAGTAACAATCTTTTGCAACACCTTGTGAGGAGCATAGTACTTTGGTGATAATTTATCCTTCTTAGATTTCTTGAGGGACCTTTGTTTGTATGGTTGTTTCCGTAAGAATACCCAGTCAGCTACATCAAAACTTATTCCACGTTGATGTTGATCTTCCTGTTGTTTCATTTGATTTTGTGCCAAAGTGAGCTTATCCTTTAAAAGTTGGAGAACTTGTTGTTGATTCTCGATGTGAGGTTTCAATGCCTCAATATTGTTCTTCTTGATATGTCCCTCTATCTTGAGAGTTTTAGGAGTGGTAATTCCTACCGATGCATTACAATATATAGTCAGATTCATTTCTTGTTTCTCTCGGGTTGGTTCCTAGTGTATATCCTTTTATATTGACATTTCTTCATCCTTTTCTTCCTCCTCTTCACAATCTATGTAAACTAATTTATTCTAAGCACACTTATGACCTTTAATGTATTTGTTATCAGAACTATAAAAAATACATTTTTTCTATTTTTTCTTCCAATTGTTGTGGTGTCAACCTTGTAGGTTGTGGGAGGTTAGAGGAAACAACATGACTTCCATCTTTATAGTTATGAGCGGTCAGCTTCCTTGTTGCCATAATTTTGCTTTCAAATTATCTTCCCAACCTGAATTCCTTCAACAATGAATAAGGTTTTCAAAGGCGAACCTCATGTTTGATTTTATTCTTTAAATTCCCCTTATACCCATTTACCCTCATATTAAATTTTTTAAAGTCCTCAATGAGCTATACCATTGAACCCTTTTGTTTGAGATTTATCAATTAGTGAAAGAAGGTGTTTCAATTTGTATCCTCATAATGTGCTATCAACTCCTCCATAAACATGGACCAAGTGAAAAAAAAATTACGAGAGAAAAGCCATCGATACCATACAATCTTACAAGGTGTTTCTATTTTATTGGTTGAATTCATTTTTAAATAAAAAGTTATATATATGATTCACTATGCCCTTTGAATTATGTCAAACTAATTTTTCAGAGGGAAGTTGTGTAATTTTTAAAAAACTAGACACTTTTTTTTTTCACTTTGTAGGAGCGTTATATTGAATCTATTGTATCTCTATAATTTGGGATCTCCAAAGTTTAAAATTTCATCACATGGTATCCCTCTAAGTCTTCTTTCCAACCCAGAATTTTGACCGAGATTGGATTCTCCAAAAAGGAGGTATTCCCAATCTACCACGATGACGGGATTATAGCATAATTCAGTAAATAAAATTTGTGCAAAGTGTCGTGTCTCACTATTTCGATCTTCGACACTGAAAATGATATGGAACAAACTACATTATGTCCTATTTGTGTCAATTTTTATGAAATGAATCTGATGACGAGAGAAAAATTTATGATGATTTTCCCAAGGTCACCTCTTTGAGATAGAATTTGGTATACTACCAAAACCCTAACTTCCTCAGCTCGTATGTCTGAAAATGTTGCAATACAATATCCAAAATTCACACATGAAGTTGACACAGATTTAAGATCAAATGGGTTTTAGTTTCAACTTTTGAAACTTCGTATAAAAAAAGTTATAACGAACATTCCACAAAGACCTGTTTGAAGCAGAAAAACCCAAGAATCCGAAGCTCTCATACCAAATGTTATGCAACTAGCTAACAAAATAGAAGAATAGATAGATCAATCACTTCAAAACTAGTTTCCACAAGGGGAAACCTCCCTTACATTACACAAATGAACAATTCTTGGATGATACAAATGATAAGTCATCCTTTCTGTATATAGGAGTATAACGGGTCACATTATAATGAGAGCCTACATAACGATAATATTGTGAGGGAAAAATGATAACAATAGTGGCCTTCTATGGGGAAAAATAATAAAAATATGGGGAATACATAGGTAGAACAATAAAATAAAGGGGTTTCACTAATAACAATAAGGGGTTGAGGCTCATTCAAAGTATGTGAACCATGCCGCTACTTTCTCTCTAGGACCATTGTGGAGAGAAATCAAGTTTCGAAAGAAGATTCCAAATAATTGAGCTTGTTCTGCTGAGTAAAACCTTTTGTGCAATGAATGCTCCTATGGCCGAAACATGGAAACTTTTGGGAATACCAAGTGCTGATTTGAAAAAACACATGTTTCCAAATCAAGGAGAAAGGAAGGGTGTCACTGTGCATAAGATAAAACACTTATTATTGAATAAGTGTTTCCTTGGTCTTCGTTTCTAGAATGACTATAGCTAGATTTGGAACAGTGCACAGAGATGTTATTGACAAGCCTGAAAAACACACATAAAATGGGCTCCAACAAAAAATTGAAAGACGGACAAGCGAAGAATAACATCGAAAATGGAAGTTTGGGAGCATAGCTCAAAATCACATAGACACATATCTGTAAAGGCCACAAAAAATAATTGGCTCAGACTAGAGCATGGAAAGAAACCACCATCTTTGATACCATGTCAAAAAAAACAATGGGGAAGAGAAAATATATGAAGGATCATCCTTTAATGCATTACTATACACAACAGTAGATGTTTAGACAAGTCTAGTGCCCCCCGGTTTCATATTACAAGCAATCTTTTGGACTCCATTTGACTAATTAGCTCCCCAGCAACCCTTCAAGGATTACGTGTCCAACAAATTCAAACTCATATGGTACATTCACTAGACAATATATAAAAAGATACCAAGTCTTGCATATCTAAAACAAAGTTTCAAAGTATAATAAGAAAACTTAGAAAATATGTGGAAAATTTATGGCAGTCGTGACTTAAAACTTACAAAAGAAAAATTATGACAGTCGTGACTTAAAACTTACAAAAGAAAAATTATGACAATCACACAATCTCAATGATTTATGAGAGACTGATGACAGTAAGTTTGTTCAAGGAAAAACACAATGGAGAATAAGATGGTTATTTTGGCTATGAAAAACATGTGCATAAGTAAGTTTTTATTTATATTGTTAAAGAAAAACAATATAATCTTATGTTCTATCACGTCGTGGAAATCAATTAGCATGGAATGTAAGCTTTGTACATAGGAATTTGGGAAAATAAAAAGTTCGAAGAGCTAGTGCGGAGTAAATTGTCATAGTCTAATAGAGAATACATGAACAATTTAAAGAATAACTATAGGAAAGTAGCCAAAAATATATAAAAAAGTAAGATCTCGAAGAAAGATAAGTGAGCTTTGGAGTTAGGTATCATGTAGAGTCCTTTTGATAAGAGAAGCGTTTGCAAAACTTAAGTACAATGATGGCCACATGATGTAGGGGCATCTACCCAAAAAAAAGACCCCATTCAACCGCACCTAATCTCTAGCGTAATTTTAAATGGATTGGAGGAGATAGCAAAGATATTGACTGGGAATTGGAGAATGCTTGGGATAATAACTTGGAATTGGAGAATGCTTGGGATAATGTGTACATATGTCAATTAGATGACATTGGACAGAAACCCAAGTTTTAATGGCGTCCTCTCAACTACAGTGGCCAAAGGAATATCCAAGGTTGCAATGGCTGAAAACATCAACATTGTTTTGCTGCGAATTATCGTAGATTGGGGTCGACTGACTCGATGGAAATGTGTGGAGTCATCAAGTTGTATGGAGTGGAAGTTTTGCATATTGTAATCGGGTACTGTGAATCTTGGAAAACGATAGTAATACCGCTAATTCTATACAATTGAGAGTCAAACATTTCGATCTCAATCCTAATTTTCTAAACTAATTCATTGCTTTCTATAGGAACTGTCCCTTAGCCGTTGTTATGGCCACTGTTGCCTCTTCCGAAACCGTAACCATGAATGATGATGGTGAGGACGACACATTGATATGCGCAAATATGTCCACCGAAGGGGAAACAAAATGATGGCCTTGCAGCCAACTTTATGATGGGAAGCGTTCAAAATTGAACACATCAGAGCCCTTCAAAGGGCCTCTGGCACGTCAAAGAAGTAAGGATAAATTTTTGCGCGTCAAAAAAAAATTTAAATATGATTTTTGAAAAACAAATCTTTTAAGAAGGGCTGTTAAATTTTCAACCCTTTTTTTAAATTTCATTTTTTCTGAAATTAAAATTTTAATAATGTTGAATATGAGAATTTCCTTTCATGTTAAAACTTAAATCCCATTTGAGAAACTCCCATTTCAAAAACAACAATTTTGTTTTGAGTTTTTTTTTCTAATTATGCATATGATGCAAGTTTTTATTACTTATTATGCCAAAATTACATTTTCATACTATTACATTTGCGAGTTTCTAAGTTGCTCCCATTTAGAAAACAACAGTTTATTTTTGAGTTATTTTTTCTAATTGTGCATATGATCCAAGTTCTTATTAATTATTATTTCACAATTAACCTTTGATACCATTTCATTTGGTAGTTTCAATTGAGAGCCACTAGATGTTAATATGGGTCATGTATTGGGTCTGTAATTTTACTGGGTTGTGCCTGAAGGCTGCCCAAAGCAAGGTTTGACAATGATTTAAGTTGGAGAGGAGCATAGATTCATGATTCAGCAAACACGTGTCAAGCAAGGTTTAAGCACAATTTATGCTTTGAGAGGAATGCATTCCAAGGCTTCCTAACGTACTGGATTTTATTTGTTTGTGGATTCCCAATTCCTCGTATGTTTTCATATTCCCAATTTCTGAATGAGTTACTTGTATCAGTGTTAGTGATTGTGCTAGTGACTTGGAGGGAAGATACTAGTAATGAGAGAACAGATTTATCTTTGGTCATAATAATTCTAGGTGCCACCCCAAATCTGGAAAGTATTTTGTGGAATTCTTGTAGTTTGCTTACTTTATTTTTCTCGAAAACAACAGGTCATCCACAAACATGAGATGTGAAATACCAGTGGTTCTTATTACCCCGCATCTATCTATTAGTCCATTTTCTCTAGCCAACTGAATACCTCTACTCAAACCATCAATAACTAAAATAAATAGTAATGGAGAACAGGAACAATCTTGTTTTAGTCCCTTGTATAGTTTGAAGAAATTAGTGAGTTCCTCGTTGATGAGTATTAACAATTTTGTTGAGGAAATGCATGTCATAACGTAACAAGATTAGTCGAGATCGGCATAGCAAGCAATTCTCTAATCTGTAAATAAACATGTACTCATTTTTAATAAATCAATATCATATTATTTCCCATCAATATCAATATTCAATAGGATGGTCCATTTCATCATCACCCTTTCGTTTGAACTTAGAGTGATCTTTCAATTGTAATACAAAAACAATGTCGCCAGTTATAGTGTCTGGTGCTTTATCAGCTTCACCCTAAAAGACTATCCTCTATCCATGCAGCAGTCCCTTCTCGACGTGTACCTCTAGTACTTTATTGTCTTGAACAACTTTGTTCCCTTTAAACTGACCACACTAGTTGAAACATGTAAATGCTAGTGAACACAAGTTAAAGAAATTGCTAGAGCATAGTGAATCAGCACATTCCGACGAAGTTGTTAAGAACCCCGTAGAATTTATGGAGGAAACTAATTTTCGACTAAACTGTATGCAAATACTCTACATAAAAGACCAAACTGAACTTTAAGAACAGGAAAACGGTGTACACGGACAACAATCTTTGATAACAGCCCTGTCAATCTCAGTGATAAAATCAAAGAAAAATTGTAACTGAATAATCCAGCCCTAACTCTCACATTAACAAAATAAAATATAAAGGTAAAATAGCTACTCCAAAGATATAGAATACCTCTTCTATGCAGAAGACAAAATGACAGGCTTTTGCTATGCCAAAATCCTTTTTCTGAATATTATTTCTCCCTGATGCTTCTACAAAGTGGTTGTTAGCGATTGTTGTTTCTCTCGGACGCTTCTACAATATTATAAAGAAAACTGCAAGTTCAGTGATTTTCTTTATGAGATCAGCTGGCTGTTCCAAGTGAAGTGTTTATGACGGAGTCAATGAGCCGGCCCTTCCTTTATTTGGTCAGTGTTCCCCGTCTTCGAGATACGCTAATAACCCTGTCTTATCTCCAAGCCACATAGCTTTAGCTTTAACTTCAATGGACATCCCAACTCATTAGGGTGTTTAGTTGAGTGGTAGGGGATGGTGGTTTTCTTTAATATATGGTTATGGTTATAGTTAGTTGAGTGGTTAGGATAGTGGTTTGTTTTTAATATATGGTCCGTGTGACACTCATCCTTGCCACTGATTTTCTCATCTGAGCTTCTACAATCAGGACAGACATGTTGCATTTGCTGTATCATGCCAGGAACCAGTTGCCTAATAAATACCTTCATACCAAAAATATTTTGAATTGAATAAAATATTTCAGAAATGTGCAATTAATATAAGAAATTGAATCTCCAAAAATCTGCCCGGTGAATTTGAATTGTGAATTTGAATTAAATTAACTTCACCAAAGATTGAATCATCATATTCCAATTAAGGGATGTTGAAAATATGAGAGCATTGACAAACTAGTGAATAGTGGAATCCCACGGTGTCCTCGTTGATTAAAAAAGAGTTGGTCCTTGTAACTGGTCATTCACAACGACTATATCGTGCATTTGGCATAATCACTTCATAGGGGTGATTTCAATCTGTTCCAATAAATTGATATTGTAACAATATAATGAGACAGAATTTAGTTCAAATCATAGTTTGATATATCCCCATTAGCTTGTTCATCTCCTTTCACTCATAAATATTATATAAAATTTTCACAATATATGAATAGAGAGTTACGAGAATAAGAAGACATCACAAATAGCATTATATTACGTGAATTTGTTTTAATGGAAGGTTACAAATATGTTATTAATATATATTTCTATGTTATTAATATATATAATAATTATAAGTTAAAAATAAAAATATGTAAATGAGAGTAAATGTTTTGTTTAATTTTAGTTTTATTAAATATTGGTTATAAATTAATTATTTAAAAAAAATACAGAGGCTTTTTAATTTTGTGATTTTTTTTTTATTTTTTATTTATATGAATATTTGTTATATTATAGAATTAGCTTAATGCCTAATCATATATTGGTGATAATTTTGGCTAAGTTAAGATGAATCTATCATATAATTTTGGACTAGGTTAAGATGAATCTATGGTATATTTTTAATGTATTCAAATGATTTTTTTTTTTATTATTGTAATATTGACATTAAAGGCAAATGAATTGTTTTTTGTTTTTCAAGGAAAGTTATAGGGGCCAATGTTTCCAAGTGAGGTAATTTTCCGTGGTTTTCTAAAAAAAAAAGATTTGCGAATTTCCGTTTATTTTAAAAATGATTCACCTAAATTTTATACTAATTTAGAGACTATAAAATAATTAAAAAATTTAGTATTCTTCCAAAAATATTGCTAAACATTTTTTAGCTTAATATTGAGGATTAATAAGATTTTCTAACATTTTTAAACTTGGAAATTTTTTTCCATCCTTCAAATTTTCCATGTTCAATTTGAAGAAAATTTTCGGTCTTTAAAATTTCCATACCCATTTTAATTTAGATACATAATTCATACATTTAGTTAATTCAATTTAAATGCAAAAAAACCTCATTCTCCTAGTTGCAATTAAGCTTAATTTATTCAATTTATAATAATTAATAATAATTTCAAATGAGTGGCCATTAATTTTGCTGGTACGTTTGTGTTGACTATGAATGTATGCTCTAAAACATAATATCCAAAAGTCTAACTTGTGAATGGGGACCAAAGCGATACATTGATTGATTTAATAATAGCGCAATATAAGAGATTTAAAGGGACCAAACATTGAAAGATTATCAATTTCATTAACATTGTATCCCAAATGAATTATGTATCCCAAATTCTAATTCATGAAGCTAGACCAAAGTGATACATAGATTGATTTAATAATAGCACAATATAAGATACTTAAGGGGAACAAAAATTGAAAGATTATCAATTTCATTGCCAATAAAGTTAAGGGTAAAGTGATTTACAATCAATTGTCTCTCATAATAACTTATTTTGAACATAAAATTTTAGTTAATGAAATGAACATAGAAGAATAATGAGTAAAAAGAGAATAATAAGATGTAAGTGGAAAAGATTTAACAACAATTTTTTATTTTTTTATTTTTTTATTTATTTATTTTTCAATATGTCAATCATCTTTTTTACCAAATGTAATATGGATTTCAATTTTATAAATCAAGATGTGCTTATTGAATTAAATAAGCTAAACCAAAAGTTTCAAGAGGATCATTTTGACATTACATCTATTGAAACAACTTTGGATATCACTATTAGCTTGCTTCATAAGCGATTTCTAAGAGGCACATTTGGGGCAAGTGCAATGCATACATCATCCTTCTTAAACGAAACACAACAAAGAACTCTTGAGTTTGTAGATTACACAGATATAGTACATGTACATGAATTGAGGTCTGAGAGTTTGCCAAAGTCACAAAGATTAGGGACACTAGATGACTGCATTACGCTGGGAAAGGCTTTTGTAATGAAAGTGATTGACTCTCTAAATGCAAGGTTCACAAATTTACCTATTTTTAATGAAGCTAAGTTTTTTAGTCATCGTAATTATTATGAGGATATGGATGACAAAGACTCTCAAACAAGAATATGGTTGACATGTTTATGTGAAAAATTTGGTGTTGGAGGCTTGCTTGTTGTGGACAACATTAAATGTATGGGTAGAATGGATGGATTTATATGTACTATGTATACATCTTACCCAAAAAAGCATATGTTTGGAGCGTGGGATCTATGTGGAGGTGAAATTAAATGATTTGAAGGATTTCCATGCTTAATGTAGCTATGGCAAGCAATTCTTGTTATTCCAGCTAGTACAACAGTTTTGTGAAAGAGGTTTTTCAAAATTAAATCAGATAAAAAATGAGGATAGGTCAAGGCTTTCTTTAAAAGCATTGGATATGTTAATTTTTATCCCTTTCAGTGCACCTCATCTAAATTAGGTAGATTAGAATGCTATTTATGATGAATGGAAAGAGATGAAAACTCGAAAACCTCTTCCATTATAAAAATAGATTGAAAGAACTAGTAAGTTTCAGTGTTTATTACCATCATTGTCTTACTCTATCGAGCACTTGAATGAACCATTTTGGTAAGTGAATTTTTTTAGTTTTATACCATTTGCATTTTGTAAATGAAAGCATAACCATATTTTTCAACTTTGTATGTGAAGTTTTTCTAACACATATTGAATGTAATCATTGTAGGATATTGCACAAGATATGTTAAGTTGGAGGGCCACAACTGTCAATGTTTTATAACTGAAAGAAAAATCTATCTTAGATCAATTTTGCGGACAAGTATAGGGACTGTAGTTCCAATAATTTTAGATGTGCAAATATTGGAAGTCTCAGGATTCCAAAAGAGTTTTAATAGACAATAGAATAGTGATTTGGTCAAATTTGAAGTTTATAAGCTAGAATTACATTGATACTTCCTATATAAGCTAGAATTTTTTTTTAATTTTATAAATGACACCTTCCATATACTTTTAATGTAAGTATTTTTGTTTCTTCGTATTTTTATTTTTATTTCAATTTCATTAAGATGTAATTATGTATATATGTTTATTTTTTGTACTCATATGGAGTTTCCCAACTATGATTTTGTCCCTATAGTTGGTTCAATTGTGGCTGAGTTCAAGGCTTGCGCAATATGATCTTATGTCGTTACATTTCTCAATCACACGTGTAATAGTAATTCATATACTAATGCAGCCTTTGACATAGTAGTATCTTTTTGTTTGTGAAAAATAAAAAGAAATTTGAAAATAATTTACTATTGTCAATTGAATTTCCTTTTTTTCTTATGCTTTTCATTATAGAAGTGTGACCTAGATATGTGCCCTTCTAAATGAAATTAAGACCTTTCCTTCAAATTTGATCACTGCATGGGACATGAATTTTTTTCTTGGTTTCATTTTGAACTTTCTAAACTTGAACGCCCTCTCCGAAAAGAAAAATTTAGTTTCCCAGTTTATTGCCCCACTATCTCCGAGTTCCTAAATCTTTATCCGACCCTCCTCCTTAAAAGGGCATAATTCACAGGTTTCAATCAAGTTTTAAGGTGCTTTTTTTCTTTGGCTTTTAAATGGATGTTGTTTATTTTCATTTTTTGAAGTGTTATAAGTCACGGTACCCAGAAATGCATTTAGGGGAATTGCGACTATTTGCTCGTGTATGCTCATAGTTTTTCGATTTTGCAATTTTATATTAAATACTCAAGAAAATATGGTTTGAGTTAATCTAATATTTTTGCCAAATGCCGGCAAAATTTAATTTAGAATTTTAGAAATAGTAAAAATCTTAATATTTAATTTAACATTAAAAACAAATAATTATATTAAATAATTATGAGTATTAATAATGAAATAATTTTCCATTTAGATTACCACCTTCCACTTTCCCTCTGTTTACTTCGTTCTATGTTCTTGCAACACAGGAAGTTCACAGCCATTCTTCATGTACAGTAGTTCAATTGAAATAATTTAAACATATTATGAATCGTAGATAGTGTTTTAACTTTTATTGCGTCAATGCAAGTAGAGTAGTATGCGGGTTACTGCATAAGAATTCAGGATATGATATTTTGTGGTTTCTTGATGGGTTATATATGTTCATACAACAGGGGAAAATTCAAGTTTTTCTTTTTTCTTGAACTTCTGAATGGATTCAAATATAATTTGAACTTTGTTTGTCTACATTACAACAAATTGCGGGTATGCTGTTTATTAATTTCTTAACTTTTAACTATTGCTATTGATAAAAGATTGATTTATGTTAATTTTTATCAAAATTTTTTGTTATGGACATAATTAAAGTATATTAATATCAATATCTAAGACATACTAATTTTTATAATGTTTCTATCATATAGATTTATAGCTATGTTGGTAGTAATGCTTAATTAGTTATGTAAAATGCTGACAAAGTAGCCAGCAAATTTTGTATTCACTGCAAAATTCTAAGGTTCAAGTAGTGGAAGATCACATCGAGCATCAACAAGAAGTTCTCCAACTCTTAAAGGATATCCTCACCTTAGTGCATAATAGAATGAAACAGAAGGCATATCGACATCATAGCGAAATAAGTTTTGATGTAGGTGGTTTGGTATTCCTATCGGCTACAACCATGTAAAGAAATGTCCCTCAAGAAAGCTAAGAAGGATAATAAATTATCACCAAAGTATTATGGTTCATACAAGGTGTTGCAAAAGATAGGTACTATGGCATACAAATTGGAGCTTCCTACAACATCCCGAGTGCACCCTATTTTCCATGTTTCATGCTTAAAGAAGGTTATAGGTGATAAGCTTCCAGTTCAAATAATATTTCGAAAACTCGACGAGGAAGGAAAAATCATAATGGGACCTAAAGCAATCAAAGAAACGAGAACTCGATAACTACAAAATATATCAATTTCAGAGTATCTCAACAAGTGGAAGAACTTACCCGTTTAAGATTCCACACGCGAGGATGATAATTTTATACAGAAGCATCCAAAACTACCCAAGCATTGAGGACAACACTTTTTTGAAGGAGAGGGGCATGTTAGGTCCCTATAATAGTAGTGACTCCCCCAATACTATTGTCGTCATATCCCTTATTATTATTGTTGTTCCCCTATTGTCCCCATATTGTTATTATTGTGCCGCATAGAATCCCACTATTGTTATTTCTGTGCCTTTATATTATTGTTATTATGTTAGATTTGGTTATATTGGATCCTAGATGATAGGTGATAGATGATAGATTATATATCCTGTTAGTGAGATCTCAATCATGTGTTATCTATTACTATTGTGCCTACCACAACAAATTTAATATGCTAGATGTCTAATTGATGACATCTCATGGCTCAAATAATGATTGGGTCCTCACACTCTACTACCACAACTCATCTGTGATTGCAATGCATGAGATGGACATCTTTCAATGGAAATATTTATGTCCATTGGGCCTATCACCCAACAAATAGACCAGTTGGACTTTGGAAAATGCTCACTAAGTCAAAGAACCTTACAGTTGTTTGATCCTCAATAAACATAGATAGAGATGATAATTTTTGAATTACCTCGATTTCATTAATTGTTGAAGCTTCTCATATTCATTGGATCCAAGTCTCCTTGAAGAGGGTCATCTTGCACCAAGCTGAGATTGCTTCGATCCCAATGACTACTAGGAAAAGAGAGAAAATGTAGATGAAAAGTTCTACCTATGATAACTAAAGGGGTTTGATAATATTTAGTCCATGGTTTCAACATAATGTTATATAGAAAACCTACAAGGTCAAAAATATAAATTATACAAATGTTGATGGAATTAAATCTACAGTATTTCTTCATGGTCGCTCGAGGTTAATTTATCCACTAAAATTCTCCTCGCATATATTTTATCACCCATGATTATCAAACTATTTTCGAACACATTCTTGAATCGACATTGACAATGAAATAAAAATTTACATCGGAAGAATTCTCACAAGGAACAATTTAATAGTTCTAATGCATAAATATTAAAGGGGACTAGAGAGTAACATCATATAGTTGCATGATTCTAGAAAACCGTTTTAGGAAAAATTCAATGCTAATTGGTGTTTCTCTTAACCACGATGACAAGCCTATTACTTATATCAATGGAAAACTAAATGAGACTAAGAAGAAATTGTGGGCTTCTATATAGAATAGGCTAATGTTCCAACATTTAATGTCTCAATCTGATCTTTCTAGGCTTCGAGGCACAAAACAATATACACTACAAGAATACCATAGGAATCTACAAGTTTCTGCATATTTAACAACATAATATGCTCAATCAACACTTTCTGTTTCCACAAGAAAAACCAGTTTCTAGAATCCAAATCAACTATGAAATCATAATGGCTTCATACTAAATAAAAACCCTCACTAATAACCATTATGGTTTTATTATTGTGTCTCCTTCAAGACTGAGGAATCTAATTTCTATTTCATCTATCTATATGACAAAAGAAGTTATGAAACCTAGTTCTCTCTAAGCTCAGGAACTAAAAACTAAACTGAGTGTTCCATATGAAAAAAGGGAGTACGAATTCTTGTAGTTTACACACTTTTGAAGCAAGAAGGAATAGAATTTTTTTTTCCCTTCACTCCTTCTGGGATAATAGAGCTAATGTACTATTCAATTTTCAAAATGAAAAATCATTAGTAAGGATCCGCTTCCAATCACAAAAGAACTCAACCTTACATTTTACTAAGGAAACAATATTACAAAGTCTTAATGAAAGAGTAGAACTACAATAAACCTTCCTTATGTTTGTTAAGCTATTCCACACAATTGTCATATATTGCAAAACAAATATTCTCTAGAGAGGAACACAACTTGTGATTATAAGTGTCAAGATTTATTATGTTCACACATAAACACTCTCGTTGATATCAATGTTGATATTACTTAAAAATAAACAGAAGTGGGCATTTGAGGTAAGTGTGGAAGAATAAAACATTAATACCCATATTCAAAGCTAAAAATAAAAATCATTTAAATATCGACATTAGCACAAAATCTATTCTCCTTATTTATCAACAATCAATAGAATTTTTTTGTATAAAGACATGCATTAAGACATCACCAAAGGAATAAAGCCAAAAATAATTATTTCCTTGAAAGAAGTATTGAAGCATATTTTACAATATTTGTTGCATTATGAAACTAACTCAAGTACCCTACAAACCAAAATGCAATCTTATGATGCATATTTATACTTCAAGAACATTTTATGTTCTTTAACTAAATAGTACCTAGCTACTTTATCTAATAATCCTTCACTCAAAAGACAAAGTATTATTTGTACACTCGAACATGTTATTCATTAATCTAAGCACATCATCATTTATATTTCATACCTTTTCACTTTCATTCATGCATCTAGGACGTATGTAATATAAGGTGCAATCAATACCTTTCTAACTATTTCAAACTACATCTAAAAGATACATAGTAGGTCCATTCAAACCAAGCTTGAAATCAAATCATTTTGTTAAAAACAACTATGAAGAAGCAAGAAGATATGAAGGATAAAGATTGAATTCAATATTATTCACAATGATACATATTTATACCAGTCTCATGACACTTTGTTTCATATTCCAAGTGCTCTTTTGGACTCCCTTTGACTATTGAGATTCGACACCAAAGCTTAGACAATTAGGTTTCCAACATTCCCCCCCTTAATATGAAGGGGTATGTATGAGTCGAAGAAGAGAGATGTAATAGAAAATGTGTCAAAATATGCATGGAAATGCTAGGATGCATGTGCTCTCTGAAATGTTTCTATAACGAGGTGGTTTAAGGATGACCACTAACACTAGAATGCTTAGAGCGATTCGTGGAACTCTTCTGAATCTTGCAAGAAGATAAAATATTTTACTAGAGGAGGTGTCCCTAATTATTTAGAGGGGGATAAATTCAACCTAGAAAAGCGAGGTCTACAACTTGTGGTGGTTTAAGTATGACCACCAACTATGGAATGCTTAATGCAATTACTAGAACTTTTCCAAAATTTTAAAGAAATTGAAGTCTTTTATTAGAGTAAGTGTCCCCAATTCTTTGAACATGGAAAATATCAACCTCAAAGGTGAGGTCCAAACCCTGCACAAATGTTTTATGGCAAACCACCAATCAAAGGCATGCTCATGGGTATCTATGTCTCTCGCTACAAATTTGAATTATGTAGGATGTTGAGGCTATGGCTCAGCCTTGCTTGACATTGCTTTGAAGATTGGTGTGAGAAGATGGAGAAATCTCAATTTGAAGACTATTCAATAATCTAGAACAAATTTTGGCATATGATTGAAATATTTTCTTTGCTATTGAAGGCCATTGCTAAGAAGCTATCCATTCAAGGTCAATATTTTATCTTGTAGGAGGCTTGTTTTTGAAGAATTTGTGTGAGGAATGAGAAGTTTTATGATAGTTCTCACATGGATGAAGATGAAAAAAATGATCCTTCATATGCGCAACTTAGTCACAATGTTCAAATTTAACATTACGCTATGGATCTTATGGAAGACGAGTGGGATTTGAAACAACTGAAAATGAATTGTCATAAAGATATCCATCACTATGAAATTGGAAGGGCTTTGAGTAATTTAGATTATGAAAGGACACATCCTTATCATATCTGAGGCCAGTTGTGTGCTTCTTATGAATAAGCTCTTCCCAAGTTCTCATGATGGTCTTGGAAAGTGAAGGCTGAAATTTTCCATCTATATGTAGATCTACTTCTACAGTGACTTGATTAGTTTGCCATATCTGATGGGATTTTGTCTTAGTGTGAAAGAGAGGATTGTCGTGAACAAATACAAGTTTAGAATGATGACTACCCTTCTATAGCTCATCTCATTGAAGTTGTTATTCAAGCTGCAAAGAATAAATCTTTTCATGTGCATTTTGTAGAAATATTTTAATGTTGGAAAGAATGTATTTGTTAACTTAGATTGTGTGATCTATAGAAAAGTGTATCAAAGCATTCAATAATCTAATATTTTAGTCTTTTGAGCCATTTTTCAAATAGAATTATGTTGTTTAGGTTCAATTTGTTGATACAATGTCAAAATAACAACTTACTCCCTTCTTCAGTGAGCTCAAAGAATTGGAAACATGAACCAATGGTCTCCAAAGTTTGTTGAATTCACTTCACACATTGAACTTCAATCCACATATATCTGAATATTTCTATTCCCACTATAAGGAATCAACATGGATTCCAAATTGCAACCTTTCATGTAGATATGTCGAAGCCATTCTCAACAGATTGTCATTTGATATCAAACTTTGACCAACACTAGAATTAATTAAATCACATAAACATAACCAGCATACCTCAACATAAAACGCACAAGGATTTCATTGAAAATAATTCTCGAGCTTCAAGCAATGATGTTTAACACATTTGAAAAAGTGTTTTCCTCAACGCTTGGGTAGTTATGGATGCTTATGTATAAAATGCTCGTCCTTTCATGTGAAATCTTTGGTGGATAAGTTGTTCCACTTGATAAGATACTTTGAAAGTGATCGATTTTGTAGGTGTTGAGTTTGCGTATATGTGACTGCTTTAGGTTCCAATATGATTTTTCCTTCCTCATCTAGCTACAAAAATATTATTTGAACTTGGAGCTTGTCATCTATAACCTTGTTTAAACATGAAATATGGAAAACTTTGTGCACTCGAGAAGATGAAGGGAGATACAGTTTGTATTCCATAGTAACAATATTTTGCAACACCTTGTAAGGACCATAGTACTTTAGTGATAATTTATCCCTCTTAGCTAGCTTGAGGGACCTTTGTTCGTATGTTGTATCCGGAAAAATACTGGGTCACCTACATCAAAACTTATTCCACATCGATGTTGATATGCATGTTGTTTCATTCAATTTTGTGCCAAAGTGAGGTTATCCTATAAAAGTTGGAGATGTTTTTGTTGATGGTCGATGTGAGCTTTCAATGCCTGAATATTTTTCTTCTTGATATTCCATTTTTATCCTCCATAAAAATGGACCAAGTGACAATTTCTTTAGAGGATGGGGAATATACAATAGAGATTCGATGGAAGAAGAAATTACTCACTTTCAAAGAGTTTCACATAGAGCATAAGCTTAATCAAGGAATTGCAAAGGGAAAAATAAGATTTCTAAGAGTATTCGGTCAAGTGGAAGGGTCTTCTAACTAAATAAGAAACTATATGAGTCCTAGAGAGATGCAAAAACATGGCATAACTATTTAATGTCTCATGGACATGCCTCCATGAAATATTTTATTTTCTAGGAGGTTGATGCAAGAGTATCATACATAATATTTTCTAGGAGTTTGATGCAAGAGTATCATACATAACTTCCCTTTTCTTTAATACCTAGAGTTTTTTATGCCTAAGGCTATTTAAGGCCATGAAATCTAATAGTTTTTATGAGGTGTCCTAGAGCTTTTGAAATTTGGATGGATGTGTTGTGGTGAGATGTTATTTAATGAGAGAATATATAAAAGGAGAAGACTTGAGGTGCACAACTTACTTTAAACATAGGCCACAAAAACTTAACGTTAGATGTAGGCTAAAACATGTGTGCACTAGGTGTATATGATAGCCTAAAATCATAGTTATTCATTGTCAACTATATTCAAAATGTTCAATCACAATCAAGTAGTTAACCATATTCAATAATAGTCTATCATAAGCAATTTTAGTTTAACATGCACAACCATGGCCACCACAATTAATCATTTATTTCTGAAATATAATTTTACCATATTTTACTATAGTATGGAACTTGCTATGTTCCACTAATCCTACCAACATATTCTAGTCATCAATCTCCTCAACAACATTAATAAAATTGTTAAAATATGTCAATCAACATCACTTTGAACTTTCCATAAACAATACAACAAGAAATAAAATTCAAAATTCAAAAATAATATTAATCTAACATATTTTAACCACCCTATGAATATATCTATTCTAGTAATAAAAGACTATAAACATTTTCAAATCACCAAACCACCCTTTTAATATAACTATGGTAATAACAAAAAAAGGCTATAAATATTTTCAAACTAGCTCTTCCTTTAAGAATTATGAATGCGTATAAAGCTTATGTGATTTTAAACCGTGACTAAATAAACGACTTAAATGGTTGCAACGAGTTGGAATAATGATAGCTAAGCGACCCCAAACAAATTATGTTGGAGGCTCAATTGAATGAGGACTAAAAGCTAGTCATTCTTCTGGTCGGCCTGCGAAAGATAACAAAACTCTAAGAACGATAGTATAAATATATAAAGCATTACAGTTATTACAAACTCTAAAACGATAGTATAAATATATAAAGCATTACAGTTATCGGAAGAAAGTCTTGTATCGCGCTCTTTCAGGATATATTCGCGAACTCTTTGAGAAAGCGACGAGATGGAGGAATTACGAAATGTAAGCGATACCAATCTTGCTAGAGAAATTCATGACAGGGTTACGCGTCACATGGAAAACACAATCAGCAGTAGAGACATGACATTATGGGAATATGTACCTTCCAGTCTAACAAGTACAGCTGATGGCCTTTCACATGAAGGAGGGGCATCCACCCAAAAAGAAGACCCCGTTCAACAGCACCTGATCTCTAGCGTAACGTTTAGATGGGTTGAAAGAGGTAGCGAAGATACTGACTCGGAATTGGAGAATGGTTGGGATGAAGACGGATGGATTGAAAGAGGTAGCGAAGATAGTGACTCGGAATTGGAGAATGCTTGGGATGAAGACTGGGAATTGGAGAATGTTTGGGATAATGTGTGCGTACTTCAATTAGATGACATTGGACAGAAACCCGAGCTTGAATGGCGTCCTCTCAACTACAGTGGCCAAAGGAATATCAAGGCTGCAATGGCTGAAAACATTAACATTGTTTTGGTGCGACTTATCGTAGATTGGGGCCGACTCGATCGAATTGTGTGGAGCCATCAAGTTGTATGGAGTGGAAGTTTTTCAGATTGTAATCGGGTACTGCAACTCTTGGAAAACGATAGTAAGAGTATACAATTGAGAGTCGAACATTTCGATCTCAATCCTAATTTTCGAGACCGATTCATTGCTCTCTACAGGACCTTTCCCTTAGCCGCTGCTATGGCCGCTGTTGCCTCTGCCGAATACGTAATAATTGATGATGATGGCGAGGGCGACACATTGATATGTGCAATATGTCATGAGACGCTGTCCACCGAAGGGCCAACAAAACGATTGCCTTGCAGTCACCTTTTTCATGGGACCTGCATTTTTTTTTGGTTTCAATCTGAACTTTCTAGACTTGAATGCCCTCTCTGCAGGAACAGATTTAGTCTCCCAGATTCCCAGTCTCCTAGATCTTAAATCTTTATCCGACCTTCCTCCTAAAAAGGACATAATTCACAGGTTTCAATGAAGTTTTAAGGTGATTTTTTTCTTTGGGTTTTAAATGGATGCTGTTTATTTTCATGTTTTTGAAGTGTTATAAGTCACGGTAGCCGTAAATAAGTTCTTGTAAATATGGGCTTTCAACCTAGGGCAATCCCCGGCAATGCATTTAGGGGAATTGCGACTATTTGTTGTTGGTGTCATGATTCATTCCCTAACTGGTGAAATATCTGTATGCTGATAGTTTTTCCATTTTGCAATTTTATATTAAAAGCTGAGCAAATATTGTTTGAGTAAAGGTAATATTTTTGCCAAGTGCCATGGAAATTTAATTTAAAATTTGCATCCATTTTTCATTCATTAACATGTAGTTAATGGAGTTGATGCAGAGAGGATGTGTTTGTGTATGACACGAAATACGTTTCCTGTTGAGAGGGATCCGTTTCGGAAATTAACATAGGACGGATTTGAATTGATTCCCGGGAAATTAACTAATGAATATTATGAACAAGTCCCCATTCTAAAATTCATGGTGTCAAAAATGATTCAAAATCTTTATCAGTTATTGTTAGTAATGCCAGATATTAAACCATGAAGTGTAACCGTTGTTACCTCATTTTTAGATTACCACCTCACACTAATTTCCAACACAGTAAGTTCAAACACATGAAGTTCATAACCATTTTGCCTGGGACAATCGTAGATAGTGTTTTAACTTTTATTGCGTCAATGCAAGTAGAGCAGTATGCGGGTTACTGCATAACAATTCAGGATATGATATTTTGTGGTTTCTTGATGGGTTATATCTGTTCATACAACAGGGGAAAATTCAAGCTTTTCTTTTTCCTTGAACTGCTGAATGGATTCAAATATAATTTGAACTTTGTTTGTCTACATTGCAACAAATTGCAGGTATGTTGTTTATTAATTTCTTAACTTTTAACTATTGCTATTGATAAATCTCGAGTTCGAGATTGATTTATGTTCATTTTTATCAAAATTCAAAGTAGAGAAGTATGCGGGTTACTGCATAACAATTCAGGATGTCATATTCTATGGTTTCTTAATGGGTTATATATGTTGATACAAGGGAAAATTAAAAGTTCTTTTTTGCTTGAACTGTTGCCCATTGCCCATAGGTTGCTGATCAATTGGTAATCTCTAATTTCTAAAGAGATTACCCAACTAAGTTGTTGTCCATTGTAAGATTGACTATCTATTATTTTTTTAGATTTTGACTATTTATTACTTTTTAAATTTTAGTATCTTTTTCAGTCCATATTGATTATTCACTTGATTAAGATGGAGTTGATGCAGAGAGGGAGGTTGTGTTTGTATGTATTTATATATATTGATTATTATTTAAGTTTATCAAAAATTTTGAGGGATTAAGTTTGTAAAAGTGTAAACTTTTAACCATTGATATACAAAGGATTTGGTATTTTTTATGATTGATAAATCCAGAGTTGAGATTGATTTATGTTAATTGTTATCAAAAAAAATTTAAAGATATATAGTATATTAAAGTATATTAATATCAATACATAAAAATTGATAATTTTTACAATTTTTTTATCATATATATTTACAAGTAAATAATAATGTCTTATCTGATTTTCTAATTTATAACCTTCAGTTCCAACTCATATTTATTTACATGTCATTTCTATATTTGTTTAGATAGGTATCTATGTTTATCAGAAATAAATTTTTGACTATTTTTAGTCCAAATATAGTGTATGTTTGAACATTAATAAAGTAATACTATTAGTCATAATTGTTTAAATAAGTATTATCATTGCATTTACTATGTTATTTGCCTTTCATAAGTGGGGATTTATAGGGTGACCACATAAAGATCTTATGAAAAATGGTGAAAAACTGCTCTAGGAACCTTTCAAATAGTGGGAAACTAGATGGTCAATGAAAATCATGCTTCTCACCTAGGTATTTTTCTCCATCAAAGTATTTTTGCAATGAAAATCATCTCTTGGAATATCACGAGCATAAATATCTTGAGAAAAGAAAGGTATTTTAGAGATAGAGTAATCAACTAAATGCCTTAAATTACATTAATGCACAAAATTTTCTATAAGAAAATTTATAATATTGTAGCTCATTTTGGGAAGGGATGTGTAGTCACGGCCATAGATGGTAAAGGCAATGTTGGAGGACTAGCCATACTTAGGAACCTGTTGGAGGTATTTTTCCCATATTGGATAGCCCATCATTGAATCCTATTTGGATGATTGTAGTATCTTTGCTCAAAAGGAATGAGTGTCTCTCTTAAGGGTATGGTTCCCATAGCTAGATAGAGAGGGTAGCCTTCTTGGAAAAAATATGGATCATATATTTGCATGTGGATGACATCTGGATAATATGAGGAAATTACAATTCAATTACATCTCTTGAATAAAAAAAAGGAGGGATCGGTTAATTAGGGCTTTGATACATGACTTGGCACTTGTTAACTTAGGTAAAAATAATAAGGTACAGGTAGGTATGCACCAAGTAGTGAGGTGGTTAGACAAATTTTCAGTATCTAAAGATTTGAATAGAAAATACCTATT
>APFE031271734.1:0-36414 GCA_000404065.3 Pinus taeda | reverse complement strand
GTGGTCTCTAACTCTTTTTCTTCTATAGGGCTTTGATATGCCTCGTGGTGTTCACCTATAGTTTCCTCTGGATCACTGTCGTCACCGAAGAGTGAAGGGTGACTGAGTGAGGTGGTGGGGGTGTTAGGTAAGAATTTTCCTGATCTATCTCTGTTCCTACGAGGCATGAAGCAAAAAGACTTCTTTTTGATTGCTTGTGTGTTTTTTCCTGTGCTCCTGCAAAAATGAAACAGATTGATTGCAAACTTGAAATTCTAGTCTATACTTGCAGAATTGAAAGATTAATCTATGAAAGCAGGAAAGACTAATCTATGAAAGCAGGAAAGACTAATCTATGAAAGCAGAATGGAAATGAAGCAAACTACTTAGCAGAAGGTGAGAGTAAGAATTTAGAAGAAAAGCAACAATTACTAATACTCTGACGCTTCCCCGGCAACGATGCCAAAAAGATGGTGAGCTCCAGTATTGTAGCAATAATGATACAACTCCTGGGGCTTCCTGTCTCTCATTTTATCAACCTGGTTGTTCGTACAAACTTGGAAGCGACGGTGCTATATGCACAAGTACTAGCTATTGTCGCAGCTATCACTTGATCAGCTGGCACAAGTCCGCTAGGGCTCAAGCCAACTTCTATGGCTCACAGAAGAAGCTCTATCAATGATATATGAAAGCTAGCTCAAAGAAGACTAGTCTACTTGACAAAAATGAACTAAAAGTAAATCAAAGCATGTAAACCTAGGAAACCCTAATTTAACCAATCTAACCTCTATAATGCAATGCATGTGAATGAAACTTCTACCAATGCTGCTGATACCTCTAATAAGTGAAAGTGCATGGATCTAAACTACTTGCATCATAAAAGACATGTTTTTGTGCTTTTCATTAAGTAGGTGGAATGATTGCAATTTTGTGCTTATTAGGATTTGGTTGTGCAAATTGGATGGAGAAGGAAGGAAAGCGTGGAATAGGTTGGGGAGGCTAGGTGAGGTCCCTATGGACCCTCGGCATCCATCCACAGAGGTTTTCCATGTTCAGAAGCTCGGCAACCGAGTGAATGACCTCCTACAGGATGTCTGCAAGGGATCCTACAGGATACTCAGGGGTTTCTACAGGATGTCTCTAAACTGCTACAGGATGATCTACCGTGAAGGATTAACGTGATGGATGAGTGATGGAATGATAAGAAGAGATATGCGAAGTAGGGATTAGGCTGGTGATGGCTCAGAAGTGGAAGGATGAGATGGGAAACGGGTTTAGGGAGTATGTTGAAGTGAAGTCGATGAAAGGCCAAGGAATGAAGCTACCTGAGGAATGGGAGACTTTAGGAGAGGGCAGAACGAAGTGAGGGTCGAGGGGATGTGGTTGCATGCGTGATCAAGATGGAGGTAATGGTAATGGAATGGGAAAGAGAGGAGTGTAGATGAAAAGAACGATTGTGACTGTCACCAAACTGAAAATACATCAACTTAAATTACTTATGCCGAAAATTCAATGGACAGCAATCCAAAACGCGAGGAGAAATGTGTATGAGGCTGTAATGAAAGTGTGTGTGTAGGTGTGAATGACAAGGAAGCATCTAATCAAAACCATGACTGTATTGCAGCAATCATCAAGTAAAGTAATGCGTGTTTTTGGTGGCTAGTTATGGACTCCACCCCAATCTTCAAGAGAGATGGCAGTGAGGCTTAACAACTGTTTTGTTGGAGCTCCAATTGATGGTATCTATCCTCTGCTACACTAAGCAAGTGGAAACAACTGTACCATAAGCAAAATCTATCCTACTCATAAGAAAACCAAATCACCAAACTGTAATTCGAATTGCATGTGCAAACGAAAACTTAAAGTGTTGGAAATGAAATGGAAACAACACTACAGCAGAGGGGATCTATGGCTCTCAGGTTGGGCCCTAACCTGAGAGCTATAGTCTCCTTAAGAAACTCAGAACTAGATCACAAACTACCTTCTTTATTCATAATCTGATGTCATGCCAAATTGGCTTACAAAAAGAAACGAAAATTGAACTGTGCTCCAAAATTACAATAGAAATACGAGAGTTTCAACAACCTATCTAAGGATAAGGCCTTCATACTTATACAAAAACGATGATCCACCAAGTGCCCTTGATTTTAGGAGCTCGGCTGTCCAACTAGAGTTTAACTGTGGATCCTGTAGGGCAGTCATAACTACTGTTCTTGTAGAACAGTTTATGACTGCTGTTCATGTAGGACAGCTGGCTGCTTCGTGAGCTCGGAGGGGAGATGGATTGGAGCTCAGAGTTCTTGGTGGGAATCACGAGGAATGTCCCAAGACTATGGACATCCCTCCACAAAATCAATAGTGCCACCTTATTGTCTCCTTATCCCTTTTCCGTTGTCTCTTGCTCCCTTTTTAATGCAAAAACCTGGAATCACAATGCATTAGTCACGTAGATAAAGTGTCTAACCTTCCTCCTACAAACAACATGAATAAACTAAGAAATGCATGCATAAGCAAATAAAGATGAATGGTTGAGCAAGTAAAATAGGCCAAAATGAGCCCAAATTGTGCCAAAATTGGGGCTCATCAAAACTTGATGCCTCCCTCTTCACTGAGATATTCTAGTAGAATCTGAAACATCATGACAAGGGTTTTTATGAGGAAGGAGCCTCTGAATTCAACTAAGGTGCATGAACATATAGAAGTGGTAGCCCTCTTCACTAGAGAAAATTAGATGCCTTTCCTTGAAAAGTTGCATGGATATGACAATGAAGTCATAGAGGAATTTATATTGTCTTTAAAACCTCACTCAAAAACCCATGCCACTGTCAGTTCCAGTGTTCTAACAATAGAAATCACCCCAAAATTTATCAATAGGATTGCAGGTCTCCCACTTGGACTACCCTGGAGCAAGGAAGAAAAACGGCTAGGTCAAGCTTCCAAGAAGACCTTTTTCCAGCCTAATGAACATCCTGTGGAGGACTAGAGTGGAACCAGGAGAACAAGTATACCTTACCCATGGAATGAGGTTAGTTATCAGATTATGAAATACATCTCCTATGAAGGAAGATACAACATAGTTTATCTATACCATTTCAAACTATTACATGAACTAACATATGCCATGGAACTTCCTTCATCCAGAAAACATAGAATTCCATATTTTCTCCTCCAATCCTTAATAGAATCTAGCACCAAATTGACGGAAGGGGTTCCAGACCAATTGGCTCAACATGGGTTAACTAAATTACTGGTGGAGGATGCCCTCCACACTTTCACAATCCCCATAGCTTGGGAGATTTTCAGAAACATGACTAAAGATGATGATATAAAAATCTCACCTATGACATTAGTCCGTCTACAAGTGAAGAGGAAGAACAAAAAGGAGAAGCTGAGAAGGGAATCCATGAAAAAGAAAATAACACTCAATTGGAAGAAGAGGAAACCCACATAGAAAAAGAATAAAACCAGATAGGAGAAGAGAAACATGACACAACAAAAGATGAGCCTAAAGCAGAGAAGAAGAAAGAATCAAAAGCAGAAAAGGGTAAAACCACAACAGAGAAAATGAAGAGCCCAAGAATTGAAAGGAAGAAGCCTATGATAGTTCAGAAAAACGTTACCACAGGAAAAGTAGAAGCTAAGCAAGTAGAGGAGCAAACAATTCAGAAACAGCAGAAGCAAAACCAGCAGAAATAGGAAAAACAACAGATGAAGAAGAAGAAGCAAAGCAGGAAGAAGTGTCTCCTGAGACACTAGGAAGAGAGGCAACAACTGTTCTTGCTGCACTTAGTACTCTAGCCAAGCCCAAAGGAAAAAGGAAACGACAAGCATCCATGTACTTCAAGGCTTGAAAAAGGACCAGAATAAAGATGGGGAAGCCTCAGCCACCTTCAAAGGAGCCCATCATCATTGAAGATGCCCCTATTGGAAAAAAGGAGGAATCTCCATCCAAAATCCCCATTACCTATGAGAGGGGAAGCCCTAGATCTTCTACTTGGAAAGAAATGATCAAACTTATGGACTCTAAAATAGTCGTAGAGGAGGTGCAAACCGCTCTATAGGAGAGACTGAAAATCTTGAAAAGAAGGCAGAAAAACAAACCAAGGAGGAAGATAAGGCAACAGATATACTAGAGCCTAAACCTCAGCCTAACTTAGGCTCTTACTACAACATTCTAGAAGGGTGGAAAATCATCCCACAAAAGTTTGCAGTCCCTCTATCCTTTGAGCTGGAAAAGGAAAGAGTAAGGACCCATACATGGATGTAGATTGCAAAATCAAGAGGGGTGGAAGACATTGGGCACATGGAAAAAAAATTGAGGGAAATGGGCAAAGAATTGAGCATGGTCAGGAATACAGAAAGCATCAGAAGAGCTCAATTGGAGGCAAAAAATGAAATGTTAACTAAGAAGCTGCAAGAAAGGGAACCCCAAGCAGAAAATGAGCTGTCAATCTTAAAAAGATAACTATAGGAAGGGAAACCCTAGACAAAAAATGAGGTGTTGATCTTAAGAAGGTAGCTACAGGAAAGGGTAGCCCAATTAGCCTACATAGCCAGCTGGGCTATGGAGGCACTACAGTGTAGACAACCAGCCAAATCATATGTAGTATACCTCAAGGATCAATGGCTCCAATTTCAGATCAAGACACTGGCCCAGAGGGGCACTATACCTTTTTAGGATTATGGCCAATTCATGAATCTATGTGATCACAATTCAGCTGAGGACAAAGTGAAGCTGGCAGATTTTTACTTGCACAAAATGGCCCTTACTGATATGAACCTATGGGATCCCAATGTTGTGTTAGTAGACTTGCAGCTAATGGCCATGGCATCTTGGATGAGCCATTATGAGAAAAGGGCAGTGGAAATCTAGAAAATGATGGCAAAAGAATTGAATGAACCCCTGATGGCTAGAGCAGAACCACCAAACCCCATGGCTCTCATCTATGCCCACCAACACCTTACAGCTAATCCTCAAAGTGTCCCCAAATATGTTGATCAACAGGCCTAGGCTATTGCACATTTCAAGGACATGGAGAGATTGTTTGAAGATGACTGCCATGCCTACATGAGAAGGTGGAACACATTGCCACACAACCTATAGATCAGGGAGTATCACTCCCCAAACAAGATGAGGGAAGCCATGAGGACAGTGCCACTGTATAAGCACTCTATGCAAAGTTTGAAGGCCAATTCGATTGGCCTCAAATTCAGTCCTCCACTGCTACTAGGGCTGCTGGAAGAAGTAAAAGAGGAGGAAGAACAAAAATAGTGTTAAGAGAGGGACAGAGAGGTAGGATTCCATGATAAAGAGGAAGAGATTACATCAGAAGCATGGGATGTCGGGAAATCTATCAGAGCCATCAAGGATGAAGAGTTAGACTAGTTGCTCAGAGGATGAGCAACCCATTCAGTAGGGGGATGATGATGAGCCCCAGAAATGGGTAATTATATGGACTCATTTTTCCTCTTAATTCAACTTAATCCACCATTCTCATTAGTTTATTGCATTTTTTTGAATATATTTATGCTAATAGAGTGAATTGGGTTAGTCATTTTGCCATGTAGTCTAATGTGTGCTTTATGTAGTTTTTTTTGGTAAATTTTGGACAAAGTCAAGGGATTTATGAGAAAATGGAAATAAATACTCGAGGAAAATAGGGAATAGGATTTGTAGGGGGATTTCTCCTTCATTTATGACCACTTTACTCAAATCCTCCATCAGCAACTTGGAGCACAAAGGTCCACATTGATGCATCCAAGGGGCAGCCGAGCAAGTAAAGAAGGACTATTGTTTATCCTCAGTTCTGGGAAGCTGAGCTCCTTGATTTTAGGAGAACTATTGGATGAATCCATCTGTATAAATAGGGGGATTAAATCCTTAGTAGGTTAGCCAGTCATTAGTAGAATTTTCGCACTTTTGTGCAGCACTTGTTCAACTCATTTTCGAGTTTCTTTTTTAGAATAGTTCATGTAATGTAACTATTATTTTTTATAATGAAAATGAAATATTTATTGAGCTAGTACTGATCTCTTTGAGAGGGCTGAAGCTCTTGGGTTAGGGCCCAACCCAAGCTACCTAGCACCTTTTTCTTTGTACTTATATGTTTTTACTTCAGTTCATGAGTTAATTTCTATTACATAGATTCATTTTACTTTGTTTAGATTAGGTTGCTTTGGATGGTTTGCACAGTTGCTTTTGTTTCAGTTGCTCAAGTAAGTTAATGTAATGATAGAATAAGATTCAAAAAGGCCAACATTAGGCCTTGATATCCTTTCTCCCTTTTTGGGACTATGATTTGAGGTCAAGGCACTATTGTTGCCACCAAAAATACAGTTTTTCCCTCCCATGCAATTTCTAGTGGGATGACTTGATTTGGAAAGATTAATGTCTTGCTTCAAATTTATTTGCCTAGATCATTTCCTGTTCTTTTACAATAGATCTCTCTACATGCTTTTCTGTTCAAAGGTTACTCTTCATCATTCTCCGTTTGTAGGTCAGAAATTAGGTGAAGCTAGAGAAATTTTTGTTTTCATGGTATAGTTAGTCCTTTCTTTGATCAGATTTTGTAAGTAGATGTGTAGATCTTTTGTAGGACACCTCAGCTCACTTCTCATAGATTTCCCAAGTCATTCGCAACATTCCACCAATCTTCCCTAATTTCTGCATTTTTCTCCATAAGCTTTCGTCTTGCCATTTGAACAAATCCAACCATCATGTTCCCTCTTGATCTTCCTTGACAAGCTCCAGACACCTTGACACCTTCATCTAGCCTTTGGTTACCCTTTTCCATCATTTTTCCACCTTCAAAACTTCCAAAAATAGCTCTCAACCTCCTCCTGTAGATCCCCTGCAGCCTCCTGTAGAATTCCCTATAAGTGGTTTTTTGAAATCCGATTGCAATGAAAGTCTTTACAAGGGTACTAGGGGCTTCTTAGGACCTCCCCAAACCTTCCTCCACCTCTGCAAAAACCAATTCCATCCTCCTTCACCACCAAACCTCTACACAATCACAACTAGATAAATTACAAGCATAATAATTTCACATAAAAACACTCAAAAGCACAAAAATATGTTTTCTTCTCATTTCTTTTCAAAAGTAGCTTGAATAGATATAATTTACCTTTTTCGGTAATCAATGGCACTCATCGCATCAGTTTCTATCTCTTTTTCTGCAAAAGTAGGGTTAGCTAGATAAATAAGGATTTGTTAGGGTTTGCCTTACATTCCAATCTTCTCTTTCTGTAAATAGAATAGCATCTGTAGAGTTAACTTTCTTTCATCATGGTTAAAAGCTTCTTTTGGAAATTCATAGAAGCTGGATTGAGCTCCTAGTGATCTTGCGCCAACACCAAGTGATAACCTGCAATAAGAGCTAGTACTTGTGCATACAACATCGTCGCTTCCAAGTTTGTTACGAACTACCAGGTTGATAAAAGTAAAGTAGGAAGCCCCAGGAGCTGCAACATTATTGCTGCAATACTGGTGCTCACCAATAACCATTGCTTTTAATACATCGAGTAGAGCATTTACCATATGTGAATGCATGGATATTTGAAAATTCAAGATTTGCAACCACACTTTTCCAACAGGGTTTCAACACAATAGCACAATCATGTTGTGCTATAGCGGAATTTTAGGCACTCATCCATTTTCAGATATGTAAGAAAACACAGAGTTGTGCACTTACCTTATCAGAATCTCTATACTAGCATAGCCACATTTACCAATGTGGTTGATAAACACTGATAGGCGTATAGGGAACGTATATACAAACACATTTTCCAATTTGGTTGATATACGCCGATAGGCTTATATCAACCACGTTAATAATTATTATGGATATTTTTTTAAACACCAACTAATTACAATTATTAATAACCATATAAATATTCACAACCATATTATTTAAATATTATTATATGAATATTATGATAATAATATAAACTCCTAATAATCTTAGTAGTATTAATTATAATAAGAATAGCTCATAATAATATTAGATTATCATTATATTATTAAAAATATATATAATTAATTATAATTAATAATAATAATAATATAACTTACTATTATATTATTTTTACTATTATTTATAATAATATATTATGATTATTTATTATTTATTATAACATGATATAAAATAATAATTAATAATAATCACAATTATATTGAACTATTTATTATTATAATATTATTAGCTCATAATAACAACCATGATCCAATAATAATTAGAATTGTGATAAGTGATATTATGTGTAATTTTTAAGGACCTACTATTTATGATTATTAATAACTATATAAATAATAACAATCATATTCTTATATATTTTTATTATTATTATTATTATTTATAATAATATAAACTAATAATATTATTAGTAATATAATTAATTAATTAATTAATAATAATAATAATAAATTTATTATTATTATATTATTATTAGTTTTAGGCTTTATTAATTCAACTATGCTTATTTTAGTATTTTTAATATTTATCTTAGGGTTTGTATACATTGGGTTTATAATATTAGTCCCTTTTGTTTATTATTACCCAAGGGATTATGAACCAACAGGAATAATTTTAAACAAAAGGGACTAATATTATTAACCCAAGGAATTAGTGAACCCAATGGATAAATATTAAAAATCTAAGGGATCAAGAAGCGCAAGGAATTGATATTACAAACACAAGAGATTAATAAAGATTACCATGATTGATATTATAAACCCAATGTAATAATAAACCTAAAGGATTAACACTAAAACCCCAAGGGATTATGAACCCAAGGAAATAATATTAAACCCAAGGGACTAATATTATAAACCCAACATTGGTAAACACAAATATAAATATTAGAAAGACTAAAATAAACATGGTTTATTTTCATGGTGAGACAGTCCTTGTCACAATGTGACATTCAACCATGGTTAACCATGGTTGGTTATGATTGAAAATGGTTGAACATGATCAATATTATAAACCTAAGGGAATAATAAACCCAAGGAATTTCTATTATAAACCTTAAGGAATAATAAAACTAAGGGATTAATACTAAAACCCCAAGGGATTATGAACCCTAGGGAATAATATTAAACCCATGGGACTAATATTATAAACCCAACATTGTTAAACCCAAATATAAACACTACAAACACTAAAATAAACATGGCTTATTTTGATGGCGAGGCAATCGTTGTCACAATGTGACATTCAAACATGGTTGACCATGGTTTGCTATGATTGAGAATGGTTGACCATGATTGATATTCTAAACCTAAAGAAATAATAAAAGAAAGGGATTATGAATCGAAGGGAATAATATTAAACCCATGGTACTAATATTATAAACCCAACATTGGTAAACCCAAATATAAATACAACAAACACTAAAAAAACCTACTTTATTTTGATGGTGAGACAATCCTTGTCACAATGTGAAATTCAAACATGGT
The DNA here is from genome assembly GCA_000404065.3 of Pinus taeda. Classification (NCBI taxonomy): domain Eukaryota; kingdom Viridiplantae; phylum Streptophyta; class Pinopsida; order Pinales; family Pinaceae; genus Pinus; species Pinus taeda. The sequence goes on along the minus strand of APFE031271734.1, from coordinate 26,978 downwards.
TGACCATGTTTGGCTACGATTTATATTATAAACCTAAGGGAATAAAAAACCCAAAGGTTTGATATGATAAACTAAAATGAATAATAAACCCAAGGGGTTAATACTAAAACCCCAAGAGATTGTGAACCCAAGGGAATAATATTAAGCCCAAGGGACTAATATTATAAACCCAACATTCATGAACCCAAATATAAATATTTTAAAGACTAAAATAAACATGGTTTATTTTCATGGTGAGACAATCTTTGTCAAAATGCGACATTCAACTATGGGACTAATATTATAAACCCAAAATAGGTAAACCCAAATATAAATATGAAAAACACTAAAATAAACATGGTTTATTTTGATGGTGAGACAATTCTTGTCACAATGCGACATTCAACCATGGTTGACCATGTTTGGCTATGATTAACAATGGTTTACCATGATTGACATTATATACGAAAGGGAATAATAAACCCAAGGGATTGATATTATAAACCAAAATGAATAATAAACCCAAGGGATTAATACTAAAACCCAAGGGATTATGAACCCAAGGAAATAATATTATAAACCCAACATTCGTAAAACCAAATATAAATATTTCAAAGTCTAAAATAAACATGATTTATTTTCATGGTGAGACAATCCTTGTCACAATGTGACATTCAACCACAGTTGATCATGATTGACCATGATTGATATTATAAACCTAATAAACCCAAATGAATAATAAACCCAAGGGATTAATACTAAAACCCCAAGGGAATAATATTAAATCCAAGATACTAATATTATAGACTAGACATTCATAAACCCAAATGTAAATATTACAAATACCAAAATAAACATGACTTATTTTCATGGTGAGACAATATTTGTCAAAATGGGACATTCAACCATGGGACTAATATGGTAAACTTATTATAGATCTTAGATCTGATATGAAAATATAAGACAATGCAAATAAACCTGAGAAATAGCAAGATTGAAATAGATAGAAATGCTTCACTTTATTAATATCAAACCCTTAAAGTAGGGCAACACCATACATTCACTCCTTAAGGAAGGAGAACACTCTGCAAGCCATATGCTTGTTCATACAATAATTCTTGACATCTCTCAATGGGAAGTCTCTAGCCTCTATATAGGCCTCATAAATACAATACCATGGGTCATTACCATGGTTCCCTCAATACCATCTATCTAATAGGATGGGCTCATTACATTATTGCTAACTACTTGTGGTCCCTTACATGATACGGGTTAACCACCTTATTTATTACTATGGCCCATCCCATTATTACATTATTCCCTTGGGTACCTCCCTTTGTACCCCATATTATCGCCCTAGGTATACTACATTCCAGCCCCCTTAACATGTTTCATCCCCAAAACATGGGAAGAACAAAAATAATAAGATCTACTCAAAAAAATAGTCCACTGGTACCATGTTCGTGCATCTAGCCATCCGAGAGAAAGGTGAGCTTTCGATCTAGCTGGTGCCTCGCTCACTTGAGATGGAAGTTGACCCTCGTAGCTCTTCTATGTTGATGTATAGTAGGTGGATCGTCGCCCCTCTCTATATGCCATGTGGGGGCTGTTGTCTTTGTAGCTAATTTGTTGCCATCTTGTTGGTTGTTTTCCTACTGAGCGATGTGGGTGGTGATATGCTGAAGTTTTAACCAACAGTGTATCTTTCTTTAATTTACCACCTAATGGAGTCTGATTGGTATCTGGTACATGTTGTGGTGCCTGCTATTTTTTTTTATCTTCCAATATTACTTCAACCATTGAATCCTCATCTAATGTAGCATTTTCTGCTTCAACCTTCTTGGACTCTACTTGTTTTTCTAGTACCTGGTTTGACACATGTGTTTGGTTGTCGACCATCATTAGCTCATCATCTAATATGTTAGTCCCCAGAACATCTTCTGCTTCATCCTCCGTGGACTCTACCTGTTTATTGATGGAAATATCCTGTAATGTAATTTTCTTCTTTTTATAATAGAGCTTTAGGAATTTCTTCTGTAGATTAATATTGATAGTATGCACCTCTTCCATCCAAGGGTGTCCCAAAACAATATCCACATTAGCCATATCTGAAGCATAAAAATTAGAATGCAATACATACTTGTCCATAGATATCTTCAAATATTTATAGACTTGCACCTCCTCATTATTAATTTGTGTGTGCTCCATTGTTTTTGCTGGGACTTGCAATTTTTTTGCCAAATTGACATTTATAAGTTCTGCTTGCAACTAGGATTTATAGACATGATGATCATCTCTTTCTGAAGCAATCCATGAACTTGAAATAAGGAGATACCAGTAGGAAACAATCCCACATGTTTCTCATTATCTTGTTTTTTGACATGAGACCATCGGTCTAAAAGTAATTTCTCAAATTCTTCATCTAAAAGGTTGTAAAACTTCTTTTTGTTTAGTAATTCCCACCATGTGGCCACCTCATCTAAAAAATGAGCCACTATAAAAAATCTTCAATGTTGAGCCCATACTAACTTTTTTTCTTTTATGTATTCTTCAATAGTATGACCATTACCTTTTCCTATAAAATATAGAATCGCCATGAAGAGGGTTTGGGAAAAATTCACTTACTTGGCAAAAATTTGGAATTGTCACAATTTAGTCAATATTGCTCAGAATCCCCATTATGACCTCTTTTCGAAAATAGAACAACCGTTTTTCATCTTCCCATATGGTAGAAATCCTAATCTAGGCACTAGAATTTCAGATCAGTACTGCAACTGTCCTACCATCACAAAAAATTTCTTAAAAAAGAGCTAATTTTAAATCAATGATATCTCTGTCATTCAAACTCTGATTTGACTGATTTTGTTTTTTGAACTTGTGTATTTTTTCACAAAAAATTTAAATCTATAATTATATTCTACAGAGTTTGCACCAAAACGTACAGATTTTCTCCGAAAACTCGTCGCCCTAAAAGATGTCTGCGACTGAACTGATTTTTAAATTAGCAATATCTCACTCATTCGGACTCCGATTCAGCCGATTTACTTTTTCAAGTTGGGCATTTTTTCACCAAAAACTCAGATATGTAGTTAGATTCTACAGATTTTGCACTAGAACATATAGATCTGATCTGCAACTCATCGCCCCAAAAAATTCCTGCAAAAAAAAAAAAAAAAAACTCCACTTTGCCCAAGAAAGTGCTCTGATACCACTTGTTATAGATCTTAGATCTGATATGAAAATATAAGAAAATTCAAATAAACCTAAGAAATAACAAGATTGAAATAGATAGAAATGATTCACTTTATTAATATCAAACGCTTAAGGTATGGCAACACCATACATTCATTCGTTAAGGAAGGAGAACACTCCACAAGCCATATGCTTGTTCATACAATAATCCTTGACATCTCTTGATAGGGAGTCTCTAGCCTCTATATAGGCCTCATACATACAATACCATGGGTCATTACCATGGTTCCCTCAATACCATCTATCTAATACCATGGGCTTATTACATTATTGCAAACTTCTTGCGGTCCCTTACATGATACAGGTTAACCACCTTATTTATTACTATGGCCCATCCCATTATTACAGTATTCCCTTGGGTACCTCCCTTTGTACCCCATATTATCACCCCAAGGTATACTACAAATCCCAAATATAAATATTACAAACACTAAAATGAAGATGGTTTATTTTCATGGTGAGACAATCTTTGTCAAAATGTGACATTCAACCATGGGATTAATATTATAAGCCCAACATTGATAACCCAAATATAAATACTACAAACACTAAAATAAACATGATTCATTTTGATGGTGACACAATTCTTGTCACAATGTGACATCCAATCATGGTTGACCATGATTGATATTATAAACCTAAGGGAATAATAAGCCCAAGGGATTGATATTATAAACCCAAATGAATAATAGACCCAAGGAATTAATACTAAAACCCCAAGGGATTGTGAACCCAAGGGAATAATATTAAACCCAAAGGAACAATATTATAAACCCAACATTAGTAAACCCAAACGATGATGATGATGGTTAACGTCCATTGAGACCAAACTTTGGTCTGTTGGACCTAAAGAAACAAATTATTTAGTTTGATTTAAGATTTTATTCCTATGCTCAAAAATATTGGAGAGAAGCCTCCCGAGCTCACTATAATTTTGACGTCGTAAAAGGCTAGGAAGGTTAGTATTGCAACAGAGATTATGAAACAAAGATCTAATGTGGTTGTATGTGGGGCATTCTAAGAGGAAGAGGTTTTCATCCTTGATGTTCCCATTCTCACAGAGATGGCAGATCCTCTCCATCCATGGTGTTTTAGGAACTACCCAATAACCAGTTTCACTATTGAGCTCACGAGAGTTTGTTCTAATCTTCGCTATATTAATTTTCTTCTTTGAGCTAGTTAAAATAGGGAGATACTTTTGATCTTCTAGGGTGGGAGTGATGACCTTCTTATAATAACTTAATTTTCTTTTAGCGGCTAAATCTTTCTCACACCACATTTTTCTTTGAATTTAGAAGTAACAATATCTTTAATGTTATTAATTTTTTGTAATGCATCATTCTTGTTGATCTCCCAATGGTTTATCCAAGGCCTCATGTCTTTATACCATCCCCTCTTGAGTGTTAGGTGGTTTTGGCTCGAATTTAAAGCTAGCATAGGAAGTCTATGGTGTCCTATGTTATTGAGTTTGTGGTTGTACACCAGAAGCCTAGTCATAGCTAGACTCTCGATAGGTGAAAGACCTACTTCTATAAGGAGAATATGATAGGATGTATTGCTTTTAGTTTTCAGGTTATACGTTATAAAATGCTTCTTGATTTTCTCAATCATTCTCCAAGATTACAAAGACTAAAATAAACATGATTTATTTTCATGGTGAGACAATCCTTGTCACAATGTGACATTCAACCATGGTTGACCATGGTTGGATATGATTGACAATGGTTGACCATGATTGATATTATAAACCTAAGGGAATAATAAACCCAAGGGATTGATATTATGAACCCAAATAAATAATAAAGCTAAGGGATTAATACTAAAACCGTAAGGGATTATGAACCAAAGAGAATAATATTAAACACGTGGGACTAATATTATAAACCCAACATTGATAAACCCAAATATAAATACTACAAACACTAAAATAAACATGTTTTATTTTGATGGTGAGACAATCCTTGTCACTATGCAACATTCAAACATGGTTGACCATGGTTGGCTATGATTGACAATGGTTCACCATTATTGATATTATAAACCTTAGGGAATAATAAATCCAAGTTATTTACATTATAAGCCCAAGGGATGATGAAACCAAGGGAATAATATTAAGTTGAAGGGACTAATATTATAAACCCAACATTTGTAAACCCAAATATAAATATTACAAATACTGAAATAAAAATGATTTATTCATGGTGAGACAATCATTGTGACACTGTGACATTCAACCATGATTGATATTATAAACCTGAGGGAATAATAAACCCAAGTATTGATATTATAAACCTAAATGAATAATAAACCGTAGGGATTAATACTAAAACCCCAAGGGATTATGAACCCAAGGGAATAATATTAAACCCAGGGGACTAATATTATAAATCAAACATTCTTAAACCCAAACATAAATATTACAAACACTAAAATAAACATGATTGATTTACATGGTGAGATAATCCTTGTCACAATGTGACATTCAAGCATGGTTGACCATGGTTGGCTATGATTGACAATGGTTTACCATGATTGATATTATAAACCTAGGGGAATAATAAACCTAAGGGATTAATATGAGAAACCCAAAGGAATAATAAAAGGAAGGGATTAATACTAAAACCCCAAGGGATTATGAACCCAAGGGGATAATATTAAACCCAATGGACTAATATTATAAAGCCAAAGTATATACACATGAATGATCATCATTGATTTTTATATTGAGACTATCCTTATCACAATTAGATGTTGGATCATGGTCGACATCATAATAAACCATGTTTGACTCAGGAATAATAAAGCCAAGCGATTGATAGTATAAACCCAAAGGATTAATACTAAAACCCGAAGGGATTATTAACCAAACGGAACACTATTAAACAAAATGGACTAATAATATAAACCCAAGGGATTATTATTTATTTTCATGGTGAGACAATCCTTGTGACAATGTGACATTCAAGCATGGTTGACCATGATTGACTATGATTGATAATGGTTTACCATGATTGATATTATAAACCTAAGGGAATAATAAACCCAAGGGATTGATATAATAAACTCAAGGGATTAACACTAAAACCTCAAGGGATTATGAACCAAAGGAATTATTAATATTAAAAATTTGAAGAATGAAGAAGCCCAAGACTTTGATATTATAAACCTAAGGAATTGATAAACCCAAGAAAAAAAAATTAGAAACAAAAGGGATAAAAAAGTGCAAGCAATCCATATTAAAAATAGAAGGGATTAATAGCAATTAATTTTTTAAACCCAACAGATTGATCAACCCACGTGACTATGAATATTATAAACCTAAGGGATCAATAAACTCTAGGGATTGTTAATATTATGAAAGAAACACGTTAATAAATTGAAGGGATAAACATTGTAAATGTAAGGGATTAATATTAAACCTTAGGACTATTATTTAAACCTTAATATTGGGGATTAATAAGCCAAAGGGAATAAATGGTAAACCGAAGGAATTATTAATATTAAAATTTAACTAATAAATAAACTTAATCATTCAATCTTATAAACCCAAGGAAATTATAAACCGAACCTAAGCCCTAAATCCATGGCATCAATATTATAAACATAATTATAGCTATAAATCAAAGCAATAATAAAAAACATAAACCAAAACCAATATAAGAACCGCATTGCAAACCATAAAGCATCAAAACATGATAAATCATCATTACATTACTAATAACACATTTATATCACTACATTATAAACAATAAATAAAATTTAAACCATAAATATGTTGGTATCAATACATGAATCTATTAATAGTATAATTCTCAAGAATATTGATATAAACACCTAGAAGATGAAATCCCAACAATAATATTATAAATGTAAACAATATTTTCATTTATGAAAGATGTGAACAAAGTGAAGGGATCCACACAAAAGACCACAACAATCACAAATGCAAGAGAAAGATATAAAATAGTAACATTGCCATTGGAGCAAAGCAACATAAATAACAACATAATAGGACATTTTAAGACTAGAGATATACCATTTTGTACATAAAAACAACATTAATGTTAAAAAAAAAACAGTTTAACCAACATTGCAACCACAGAAAGAACATTGAGTCTTAACATATATTTTTTGTTTCCTTTACATCGAATTAATTGCACTACAAAATTGAACTTGAAACAATGTTTCAAAAGTCATCTATGGAGTGGCCTCTTACAAAACACAACTAGGTCGATGACAAAAGCAGCACCAATTCAAATCAACAAGATAATGATAATGATAATTAACACTTTCCAACCAATTCCTTCTTGTTCTCCTCCTAGACTTCCTCTGGTGCGCATGTTTCAAGTACTTTACATGTGTTTTTGTTTGATCTAGCTCATGAATATGATCATCAATAAATCGAAGATGGAACCCATGTTTTCTATCAAACTTGTTTGGAAGATAGGAAAGAAATCTTATAGTTCCAACAATATCGTGTATTGTTCTAGAATAATAGATGACATCATTATTGTCCATATCTGCATTTGAAATACACAAAAACAAAAGAAAAATCAATAAAGACATGCACAAATAAATAGGCATACACACACACATATATATGTATATACATAAAACATAACACCCCATTTGTATTTATGTTAAAAAAATTAATGTTATAGTGTTACATGAAAAAAAGAAATCTAGTGTTACATGAACCAAATAATATAAAAATTTCAACAAATATAAGCCTCATTTCAAAAATATAATAGAAAAAACCGTGGAAATAGAATAAAACCACGACCAATATTCAAAACCTCCATTTTTTCATTTCATGATGTAATATGAATCCACAATATCAATATCAATATGAACCAATTATAAAAATGACATTGAATGATAGTTTCATATAACTCAGTGTTTATGTTTGAATGGTCCATTGCAAAAGAAAAGAGCAATAGACACTTTTAAAAAAATAAATAAATTGAACAACATGAAAAATGATGTAAACAACTTTCTCAAATATTACTATGAATATGTTGAATTCATTAATTTAATAAATATATGAAAATAATTATTATATTAAAAGTAAATCAAGAGGACAATAAAAGAGATTCAGAAAACATACTATAAAGAAGGTCACAATGTTATTAGTTGTATGTCATAGTGATATGGACTTCAATCACTCCTCTTCCTTCTTCCTAATTGTAACATATGCACTATCTTTCATCTTGGCATAATGTTGAAAAGAAAAAGGCAGTGCAATGCATAAACCATCTATTGATTTCACTCTTGATATGGCTGTGAAGGTAAGGCCTTGATGGTCTTTATTCCCGATATCAACTAACACTCATTCTAAAGTCACTCCCTGTGACTTGTGGATTGTAAGAGCCCATGTCGTTTTCAAAGGAATTTGTTTTAGATTTCCTCTTATCATTGGCATGATAGGGACAATGTTTGGATTGCTTGCATCAAATGGAACACCAACATACTTATAAAAAACAACAGTTGTGAACATTGGAAGTTGAGGTGGCTTAGAGGTAGGCAGATAAAATATATCCTTAACATAACCAAGTGCACCATTCACCAAGCTAGCTTCAACCCATAAATTGCATGTCAACATAACAAGCTAACCATGACACAACAAAAATTCATGGTCTAATTGATCATCATCAACGTCACTGATTTCTGAACGCCTTGAATGCTCAGTAACACATCTTGCAATTAGAGAATTTAATGATTTTAACATATGCCTATTATGGAATGAGACCAAATTATTTGTTGGAAGCATATGAACTGCTGCACTAAATAAATCTTTTTCTCTAGGATGCCACCTCATATCAGCCCATGACATAAGAAACTCCCAATCATCAAGAATAGGTTCTACATTTCTTATTTTATTGAAGACTCTATGAAAACAAGATTCTTTCTCAGTATTCCCTTATTGGCGAAATATTGTGTCAAGAGTGACAACAATGTTGAATTTGTTCCACAAGACATTCCCTGTTGTATTACTTGCATAAAAAGGCTTATCTCTCACAAGATGTAGTTCGCCAAGGTCACCCACAAGGATGATGGATCTACCACCAAAAGGACAATTCTTTTTCTTAGGAAATGCTTCTCGTAATTGAGCATCTATTTGCATAAACAACCTTGATCCTAGAAAGCGAATTTCATCAATTAATATATATCTAGCATGTCACATTTCTTCTTGGAATACTGCAAGTGACCACCCCTATAGTGGTTGCATATCTTTAATTGGAACTTTTAGAGCTCAGTGTATTGTTGTTGCATGTATATTAAAAGCAATTAATCCTGTTGGGGCAAGAATAAGCAAAGGTCTTCTTCCATTACCTGACGAATTAGAAAGACCTTCAAAAATACAATGGATAAGGAAAGACTTCCCAGTGCCCGCAATGCCTTGAATAATCATAAGAAGGGCTTCATGAATCTCATATTCAGCAAAGTTCCTTAAGACAATTTCAGAAGCAAGTCGTTGTTTTTCTGAAAAAGAATCTAGAGACGTAAATGTTCTGTTTGAGAGATCAACAATATCACCCCTTGATTTTGCATTCCTTATAAAATTAATAGCTTTTTTTGCAAATCATTAGAAGTAGTTGTACTTTCGCAATCAAAGGATATATCAAAGTCCCTTCAACCAAGGGTGTGAAGATTAGAAACATTCACATCATTTGGTGGAACCAAGCGAGAGAAAATCTTCCATTCTTGAGAATCATCTTCAAGATTCGTTTCCTGGTTAGAAAAATCACCATCTTATTCATCTTCAATATTGTCTATAATTGATGGATTTCGATCAACATGTTATGCTCGATATCAAAAATTCCTCCAATTTTCAATAATAAGTTCATCTAAAAGGCCAATTTCTACAGGAATGTCATGAAATGGCTTGTACAAGAGCAATTATGTCCAGAAAAGGTTTCAAATTCCTTTGAAGCCTCACCAGGAATAGATTAAAACCATGGCCAAACCTGAAGAGTAGCATGAATATCTCTAGGCTTCCATGGATCTTGTTTACGCTTGCTATCAAATGTCAATCAAAGACAGATGTTCAAGGATAAAAGGTTTCTTCTGATAATGTTGAACAAAATTATTCTCAGATGAACATTGCAAGCCATCCCTTGAGGTTTTCCTAAAAACGTTTCTTCTAGCATTTAAGGAAACAAATTTATGACTACAAGAAATAAGAGGCAGCTTAAGCAACATATGGCATGCTTTTTGTGCTCCAATGTCATGGTCAACAAACATTTCTGTAAGAAACTTTCTATATGCACATAAAGCATGATCCTCGTAGCCAATAGAATTTGAAATTCTAGTTAACATATGATGATAACTTTCAGACCTCTTTTTTTTCTTTTGATGCATACATAGCAATATATTTCAAGACAACATAGCGAGAAAGCACTGGCTGGCAATCAACATTTGCACGCCACATTGTTAGAAGGTCAATGTTATGTACATTAATCCTGTCATCATTTCTTGTTTGCTCATATTTTTTCTTGATTCATCACAAAGATCCCATGGAGCATTGTACCGACATGTTAGAATACTGCCCTTTTTGTGCAAACAAGAATCTATAATACACCTTATGTGCCTTTGGACATGGTTTAACAATTCTTCGTAATCATTATGAGGATTAGAAGAGAAAATTTGACCAGTATTCAATAGGTAAGGGTCATCATTAAGGCTTCGTGGAACCACTATGTTGTGACGTGTATGTCACGCAAATTCCATGCAGTTACATATTTGTCGAAGAATGTCTTTCCAAGTTGTACATTAGAACTATTTGACCAATCAATTATTTCCATGTCAGGGGTGCCTTCTAACTATAGGAAACCATGGATATGTGTTGAACCTCTATGTTGCCACTCATATGTGAAAAAAATGAAGATATAGTTACTGCAAACAATATAAATAGAATCATAATAAAACTTGAAAAAGTATAGAAAAAAATTGAACACAAACCTATACCAGAAGTCCTTAGCTTTAAGATATTTTTGGATAACTTCCTCTTGAAAAATATTAAATCTGTGGTGCATAAATGTCACAAAAATATGAGGATACTAGATAACATTCTCAAATTTCATATGATGCTCATTTGAAGAACGAGAATGTGAATGTATGGGCATGTGGTTATGCAACTCTGGCCACTTTGTCTCAGCTGCACTCAAAGTAAAAAATAAAGATGGACATCCTAACTGAGTAATCATGTATGTCAATTCAGATCGACACTTAGCCTAGTATGCCCTTGTACCTCTCAGAGAAGAACCAAATCACATAAGATGCTCAACTAACTTATTATATGGTAAATCAGATAGTTGGTGACACAACTCTTCAATTGTTGTAGGTGAGTTATCATGTAAATTTTTCTTTGCAAAAACTGTAGTAGTTACTTGTCTCTGATGTTGTATTATCATATTTAGTAGGTACCATTGAATGAAATGATGGCTTCTAAATCTTTGATCATAGTACCTAAGAATATGCAATGCATACTCATGAAGTTCAACACTACAAATACATGGTTGCAACCAATCAGCATCACCAGTGGGGAACAATGTTGGGAATGCCATATCTAATAATCCCTCTGTATTATATTAATTCACTGGAGAGATTCCAATACTGGGCCAATCCATGTCTTGAACATTTGAAGAATCAACATTATCAAGAAATCCTCTAATTTCTTCCAGTTCTCGTCGTTCATTTGGTAGGCAAGCAACAAAAGAAGAAGGATGAGAGGGCTCATTATTAGTTTCATTGATCTCAGATTCTTCAATATCACAATCAACAAATTGAAGCCTGGAGGAGATATATGTTGATATTTCAAGCAGAGCATTCACTGAATCATAATCAATTACAATATCTCCATAATATTGATCATGTTGGATTTTGAAAAGCAATGTAGCCATCACTTGAGAACTTTAGACATAACATTCCTAATATTTAGACTAAGCAACATGTATCCTCACAATTAGAAAGTCAATATCTTCAACATGTTGGGGAAGGCTTTGTACAATTGTAGAAATATCTTGAGGAAAGATAATTGTATGACCACTATACTTATATTTCCCACCTTGAGCATGTGTCACTTGTAAAATACGATTCACACATGCTATTAGCATTTCCTCAACTTGAGTAAGAACTCTTAAAATATGAGGTTGCTCACCAAGATCCATGTTATTATATTGACAAAAATGATGGGATCCTCTTTCACTCTTATATCGTCTGCAAACAAGTCCTTCAGAATGTCTCACAATATGGATTTTGGGATATGATTCTTGGAAAATGTGGCACATTTGGACAACTAACAAGCTATCTATATTTGCTCAAAATCTTTTGTGCACTGCAATCATGTTTTCATCAAAATGAATATGATCTTTACTGGTTGAACCATGTTGAAAACCATTTGGAAGAGTAAAAATTCTTCTAACATGTACTTCATCTTCAAGAACATGAGATTCCCTTCGAAAATTTGAAGCATGTGGAATGGATCTATGAGAATGTCTTTCCAAATTTATGGTGTGCATTTCGCGAACCTGAGAGGATGTAAAGGTTTCTTTGCCATAAAATACTTTAAAATTTAATTACAACTGATTATAAATTAAAAAGAATCAAATGCATTCAAAATTTAGATTTGTGTCTTCATGTGGATGAGGGTTATGAGGTGGTTGCTCTTGGATTCCAACATTAGTGGATGGAACATTTTTGGATGTAGTTTCTATGCGTATATTCAAATTAGTTCTTTCCTATTTCAAAAAAACAAAATACATTATAAAACTAAATTTCCAACCAAGAAAGATTCAAAAATTGAAAATAAATCAAATACATTGAACATCTAGATTAGTTTTACAATTTCATGTTTTGGATTCCAATTCTCCAACCTAATGAGATGAGATCATGGTTTCTCCATAAAAGGTTACAAAATACAATTTCCATGCAACTGTAAATGAAAAAATGAGAAAAGTATCAAAATCACTCAACATTTATATTTGTTTGGCGATGTGGATGAACACTATGAGATGGTTCCTCTTCATTTCTAACATCAGTAGATGGAACATCTACGAAGTTAATTTGTATGCCTCTATTGAAATGACTTGTGTCGTGTTCAAAGAAAATAAAATACACCATAAAATTCAATGTCCAAGCAACTAGAAATTTAAAAAATGAAAAGCAAATAAAAAATATTGAAAATTTACATTAGTCTGGGAATTTGATTGTCGAGGAGAATGCAAAGGAAGGTTATGACATGATTCATCTTCACTTCTCATATTAGTAGATGGAACACTTTGGGAGTTAATTTCTAGACCTCTATTAAAACAAATTGTATCATATTCGAAGAGAATAAAATAGCATAAGTTTAATAAACAAAACTTTGTAAATATAGGAATGTAATAAAACAACCACTATTGCAGCGAAAATCAAAATATCATGTGTTACCTCCATTGTTCCATGCGAAATGTTATCAGAGGTGACTGATTCTCTTGGTCGAACCACATTACTTTCAGAAGCAGGATTTGAAGATCTGATGTTTTGAGCAACTAGCTCCAAATTATCAAACAAATGGCCAAGTAAACTATCATCCAAATCATCACACAAAATGTCATCATTACCTCCACCATGGATGTTTTACAACCTTTGGCCATCAAAACATGCAATTGGACACACGGAAGGGTTAGGGTGGACATTTTCATGCACATTATCGATATGGCGTCCTTCTCGATTGTAAGATGTTTCCCCAATGTTATGAACATTTTTAGGAGAGCCTTGAGCAACAAGATTATGCTTACAAGGAGCAATCTTGATAATGAACTATCAACAGAAAATGTTCTTTCCATTATATCATCCATAGTACGATACTTATGTGGAACTATAAAATCATTTTCAAGAGTGGATTCACTCTTTTTTCTATTATATGTAGCTCTCCTATGCTCATTTATGGCATCCTTATTTTGTTGATACCGTAAATGACAACTTTCATTAGACCTCTCACGTGATTTTGGTAACAAATTTCATTTTCTTGTATGCTTGCTTGTGCCTTCATATCACATGTCTACAATGAATAATAAAATATTCATTATGGAATCATAAAAAAGGAACATAAAAAATATCTAATATAAACAAACAAAAAATAATGAAAATGGCACAAGTTGTTTTTTGGAAATCGTAAAAAACATAAAAAGTGCATATGTTATTTTTTTTCCAACCATATAAACTTATCAAAATGTAGCTTTTTCGAAAAGGCTAAAAACAAAAACATAAATTTTAAAATGGCAAAAAACATAAATGAATTCTTCCAAATGGCTTAAACAAAAAAGGCTAAATTTCCATGTATCATATTAGAATCAAAATGAAACCCATACTATTGGGACACAATACTCTAAGAATTATATCAATTGGAAGCATATCTAAAAATTTGGAACTATATACTATCAAAATATAAATGTAAATATTAAAATGAACATAAACATATAACATTGTTTGAGAATCAATGACAAAAACCAATACAAATAATATGTATAACATAACTCATAGAAATTATAATTATACAAACAAAGAAAAATGCATAACAACGAGAAACATTCATGTGTAAATAAGAAAACTTTAGGGGAAACAACATGAAATATTTTACACCACAAAGATCGATACAAACATAATTCTAAAGTATTACCATAAAGACCCATACTGAGAGAGGGGGTGAATGAGTAGTTCTTTTTCAACTATTATTTTACCAGTTGAAACATTTATTTTCAGAATACAAGATGAACAACAAGTATCAATGCTTTTATTAATATGCTATTTGCAATAAAATAGATACAATATAAAAGTGGTTGCAATCAGTTTCCAAGCACCAACTTGGACTTTTGTGAGGCTCCAATCTCCAAAGCTCCAACTTTGCTTCACCAAGGCAACAATCTTCGACTTAGGACCACCAACTCCCAAGGACTTAAATCCTTCCAGTTCCGGAGACACCAATCCCAAGACACCTATCCTTCCTACTTTTGAGGTACCAATCCCAAGGACTCCAATCCTTCTTACTTCTAAGGCACCAACCCCAAGGGTTCTGACCCAATATTGTCAAGGCATGTTAGATAGTAATGTTCTTTCCTCATAACTCTTCTTCACTGAGCTTTATCTATTTGCAGCTTCATTGTAGTCTCCATGCTACAGCATCAATGACAACTAGTATTCATATGAAGGAGTCTTTACAAAACTTCATACTGTCCACACAGAGTCTCCAATAGCCTTCATGACATCTAATAATGTCTCCACATAGTTTAGTGAGTCTACTATTAGCTGCACTAATCTCTATATTGGAACCAACTTTCTGTTCAAGCATATGTTCTTACTATCACAGTAAATGCTTCAGCATGACTGCTTCTCTGCTGAATACTTCTCCCCTTTCAAATGCCTCCTATCCTATTGGTCCTTCGGGCCTTTTCTATTATGCTAGACCCTACAACTGTCTCTATTTCCTCTAGTGTTTTCAACAACAATACACTTTCCTTGTTCTCTATTTTTTTTTATCTTCCTAATGCCTCTAACCATCAGCCACTTGCTCTTTGGCTTCCTCCTCGGTTGCTATAGTTTCATCTACCTCACCTGATCCTTCGGCTTCCCTCCTTAGCCATTGTATCTTACTCTGTCTCTTCATGCTCACCAACACTCCTGGGACATGTTGATTCAATGACAAGGACCAAATACACAGAGAAAGCTGCTGCATGTTAAAACTGTAATAGAGCCCCTCTTTTTCAATGATAATAGGCATACACAGAACTTTTATTTTTCAATGGAAAGACTGTACCAATCAAGATGGACCCACATAACACTTCCCAATCGCAATCGCAATCGACTTTCGTTCAGGCCTCCTAAACTATCGAGAGCATTTTGTATGTAATTTGGCCTTCAAACCCCGAAAAATACAAATATTCAGATACACAGGAATATATGAAAAACAACTGACCGAAACGTTAAAGGTCAGACTTCAAATTTATTACACACACATCTCTACCTGCATCCCCTCCATAGTGTAATCACAATCGGTAGTCGCAGCTTATCACAGTCCTGTATAAGTTGAGCCCATAACATTGTTGATGGCCGACGGCCCTGCTAGATGTGATATAATATTGAGTTGTGTTACAATCAAGCCATCGGGTCTATGGCATATATTGCAATCAACGCTTTCTAAGCAGCAAGGCCTTAAGCTCTTATGATAAGGTGGATGCGACATATTATAGGTTATTTTTAATGCCTCCGTTGGGTCCATACATATATATCACAATCGGTGGTTTAGGGGTGATAGCCCTTTATACATTGCGATGTGGGAGTCCTGACTGGCAGATGTGATGTTATTCAGGATTGCTTCTATAACCCATTCGGGTCCATGTATATACTCCTCCGCTCTTAACTTAAACCATAACTTGATTTCTACCAATATTATGTTACATCACATTGTAATGGTTCGTGGGTCCACTTATATATATATATGATATCTGTGTGTGTGGTGTGTGGTGTGGTGTGTGTAGTGATGTATGGTATGTATGTATCGTAATCGGGTTTTTGGTCTAGTGGCACATAAACCAAAATCCGTCACTTATCGTATCGTTGATATATATATTTCATATATATATATCTAAGATATATAGTATACAATATATATATATATATAATACCCTACCGTCTATACGCCGTGGATATATATACCACTATTGCCTCCGTAATGTTAATTCATATATATGTTATAATGTTGCTCCGCCATGGCCTTAGAACTCTTCCGCATTATATATATTATATATAGTATTTATATAAGTATATATATATATATATATATATATATATTCCACTCTTTGGCTTCAATGGCATATATTACTCCCAATATGGCTCCATGGCATGTATTACTGCTGATATGGCTCTCGTAGCTCTCATAGCTTCAATATCTCTGTTTTGCTCCTTTGATATGCTCTCTGATAGCTCTATTTTTGTCTTTGCTCCTCTGATATGCTCTCTGATAGCTCTGTTTTACTCTCTGCTTCCTCTGTTTCCTCTATTTGCTCCTTTGTTTGTTCTTCTTTGACACACACACACATATATATATATATATGGCTCCTCCTGTGGCTTCGATAGCTTTGATATGCCTCCGTTGTTAACTCATCCATTAATAGACTCCTGATTATGGCTTGACTATCCTAATGGCCTTGCTCTTGTCTCTTCATGGATCTACTCTGTTTCCCCTTCATGGATCATCTAGTATCTAGAATATTTCCATATTGACATCAATGACAACCTAAGTCAATAATCTCCCCCTTTGTTATTGATGGCAATATTCTTCTTCTCTCCCCCTTTGACATCAATGGCAAAGGAGTGCTCTGGGACTCCCCTTATCAAACTTCTTATGTTCTTCATGAATGGTAGATCTTCATGGGTCTGTGACTCAAGATGTTATAGTGCTCTTCTTTTTACTCAAGATAGAAGGATTGATGCTTTATCATCAATTACCACATTATTCCCTCTTCATGTCTCATAACTACTTTATCATGGCTTCAACAATGCTAAAAGATGTTCTACTTCAATGCTTTCAATCATATTGAAAATAGCCATACAACAAGTGTCCAAGTCCAGGTTTTTATGTTGCAATCCATATTGTTGTCTCCATAGGCAGAATTGAGAGGCCTTCGTAGTCTGAATCAAGATAAAATTCCATTGAGATTTTCTTTCTTGCTATCTTTCTTCAGATCTGAGTTCCTTTGTGTCTTTGTGCTTATCCTTAAGTCACTGCCATCCAGTATTCAATCATCATTGCATTTGGATGAAATGGTGAGGGGTTGTGCCTTACTATTGCTATATTTTCTAAGTGATCTGTATTAGCTTAAGTTATATTTGACTGCAGAACATTTCCTTTCTATGAGCCATCTTTTCCTTGTGTTCTTGTACATACCTCTGCATGTTATTTCTACTAGCAGATTTAGATATCCGGTCTATGACTGTCTTTTAAATTCATTTTGTTGATTTGCATCTTCTTGCAATGCTTTGGTTTTGTTATATTCTGCCAACTGCTCTTACTTCAAACTCCATTCTAGATGTATCTGTTTGTTTGAAGATTGCCTCTATTAGTGTCCAGAATTTATCTGTTCTCACATTAAATCCCTAAGTCAAGACATTTAACATATGTAATATCAACACCATATTTATTTGCCCTATTTCTCTAGCATTAGGTGACTTTCTCTCTTGCTCCAAATACTACTTACTGATTAAGTGGGAAGCGTCTTTAACAACAGTCCAAATAATGGTTACATGATCATGTTCTTCAATGGAGTACTCCTAAGAAATGATCTTTATCAAAGAATGATTGTTAATATAGCTCAACAAGGATTTCATAAGGACCCTTTCACTAATAGCTTCTATAATAATGATCAAGAATCACAAGCTCCCCCTAACTGTATGCATCATCTCTTTTGGCAGATTCTTCCCATCAAATGCTTAGATTGTCAAAATTTGGGCCAGTGACATATGTTGTTGGCTGGAGAGTTCAAGGGACTTTCAGATTCTATTTTCTTCCTCCTCCATACTTGTGTAACTTTCTTCTTTTGCATGGTTCTAGCTTTTGTAAGAGCCCAAGTTAAGTTACAAACGCGTGCCATATGACCAGTGTTGTGACACTTGAAGCATTCTACATTTTTCATGAATAAGAATTCATGATTTCTTCCTACAAAATTGTTTCTTGGAGATTGTTGGGGACCGTAATATCTGTCTCTATGAGATGGTTGGGGACCATAACATCTATCTTTATCATATGCTTTACAGTCTTTTTCCATGTGACCAAAATTTGTACAAGAATAACAATAACCAAAAAATGAACTTTGATACTTGGAAGATGGAGATTTCCTTGATGTACTTCTGAAGCCTTTCTGCCTTGACCTTCTTTGATGATAACCATTTACTCTCATATCCTTGACATCATCTACATTTCTTTTTATATCAGGATTTCTTCCATTGTAGCCTTGATGTTTCTCCTCGCCTTTGTCGGAACTGGGAGCATCACCATTTCTTTTTGGCTTCTTCACATCCATTTTGTTTGAATCATTATCATTCTTGTTTGAGGATTCGCCTGCATACCCGAGACCTAATTTATCAAATGGACATCAGTGATAGCTGAGCATGCCATCTGAGGCTTGAGAGCTCTTCAAGATTTTTTTTCATCCCTTCAACCTTTTCTCTGAGGAAGACAATCTCTTTTTCCAATCTTTCACACTCATTAATCTTCTTCGCAAGTTGTTTCTCAGTTTCTTCCTTGACACACGTAGCTTCATATGCTTCTATTTTAAGGGAGATGATATCTGACTTCATTTTGAAGCTTTCGTCAATCTTTGCTTG
The DNA here is from genome assembly GCA_000404065.3 of Pinus taeda. Taxonomy (NCBI): domain Eukaryota; kingdom Viridiplantae; phylum Streptophyta; class Pinopsida; order Pinales; family Pinaceae; genus Pinus; species Pinus taeda. The sequence goes on along the minus strand of APFE031271734.1, from coordinate 7,385 downwards.
ACTGTTATCCATTTCTTCCTTGATCCTTGTAGCTTTACATGTTTCAGCATTGAGAAGCTTGATGTTAGATTTTAATTTGAAGATTCCTTCATCCTTTGCTTTTAGTTGACAGATCATGGTGTTTCTTTCCTTTCCTGCTTCATCAACCTATCCTTCTATGACTTCCAATGCTTCCATGGTCTTTTTAGCTCCTTGTGCTTGTTTCCTTGCTTCTTCTAGTTGATATTTGAGAGAGGAAACCTCTACCTTGTACCGATCAATCTCTTCTTCAGGTTTGTTCGAGCTCTTGTGCCTTTGTTCAAGTTGACTTGAGATGGTATATTCCTGTTTCTTTGCTTTATCCAATTGATTTTCATGGATATTACTTCTTCATGATGCTTTCTTTTGCTTTGATGAAATTCCCTTTTAAGCTTAGCAAGCTCTTCATCCCTTTCTTGTGCTTGAAGCTTGACAAGGTCAACTGTATCCCTTGTTTGATCTTGGTCACCAGCTAGTGCTATCTTCTTAAGTTCCTCATTTTCATTTTTCAAATTGTTAATCTCTTCCATGGCAACCATAAGTTGAGCGAGGAGATCTTCTACAAAATCTTTTTCATTCTCTTCATCTTCTAGGTCTGTTTTAGCCTTGACATCATCATTCTCATTTTTGAGCTTCTATAATGGGTTCTGCATTTCCTTCTTGATTTCCATCATCTTCTTGACTAATGTTCATGGTCAATGCTCATTTTGAGTGAAGGTCATGAAGTTTGCCCCATATACCCTTTGCTGATGAATATTTTCCTAGATTGTTCTTTATAGAATTAGGTAGTCCATTCAATATTTCCTTCATTGCTTTTCCATTGTAGTCCTTGGATTCTCCATCCATCATGCTATCATCAATCACTGATTTCTAGATTTCAATGCTTTAAGTCTATAAGAAATTCCTCATTCTTACTTCCCATATATTAAATTTCTCATTAAACCATGGAGCCTCCTTGAATTGATTGTCTTCTATTTTAGTGGCAGAAGGAGACACCTCCTTAGGAGGATTGGAGACTTTCTTCCTTGACTTTTCCATTAGTGTTCTAAAGATTAACCTTGAAGTTGTTAGGCTTTGAATGAAGGTACTGGCTCTGATACCAATTGTTGGAAATACTGGGGGGTGAATTAGTATTTCCTTTTCAACTATTATTTACCAGTTGAAACATTTATATTTAGAACACAAGATGAAAAACAAGTATCAACGCTTTTATTAACATAATCTTTGCAATAAAATAGATACAATATATAAGTGGTTTCAATCAGTTGCCAAGCAACAAATTGGACTTTTGTGAGGCCCCAACCTCTAGAGCTCCAACTCTATTTCACCAAGGCAACAATCTTGGACTTAAGAGCACCAACTCCCAAGGACTTCAATCCTTCTAGTTCGTGAGACACCAGTCTCAAGGACACCTATCCTTCCTACTTCTAAGGAACCAATCCCAAGTACTCCAATCCTTCTTACTTTTGAGGCACCAATCCTAGGGGTTCCAACCCAATCTTGTCAAGGCATGTTAGATAGTAATGTTCTATTCTCAGAACTCTTCTTTACTGAGTTTTGTCCTTTTGCAGCTTCACTGTAGTCTTCATGCTACCGCATCAATGAAAACCAGTCTTCTTATGAAGGAGTGTTTACAACTCTTCATATTGTCCACACAGACTCTCCAATAGTCCTCATGACCTTTGATAATGTCTCCACATAGTTTAGTGAATCTACTATTAGTTGCACTAAGCTCTGCATAGGAACCAACTTTTTGTTCAAGCATATTTTCTTATTGTCACAGTAAGTGCTTCAGCATGACTACTTCTCTACTGACTACTTCTCCCCTTTCAAATGTCTCCTATCCTGTTGGTCCTTTGGGCCTTTTCTATTCTGCTAGACCCTACATCTACATTTCTTTCCTCTAGCATTTTCAACAACAATACACTTTCCTTGTTCTCTATTATTTTTTATCTTCCTAATGCCTCTAAACATCAGTTTCCTCTTTTTGCTAGCTCTTTGGCTTCCCCCTCGATCATTTCAATTTCCTCTGCCTCGCTTGATCCTTTGGCTTCCCACCTTGGTCATTGTAGCTTCCTCTGTCTCTTCATGCTCACCAACACTCCTGGGAGATGTTGATTCAACAGTGAGGACCAAACACACAGAGAAAATTGTTGCATGTTAAAATTGTAATAGAGCCTATTTTTTTAATGATAATAGGCATACATAGGACTTTTATTGTTTAACTAAAAGACTGTAACAATCAGGATAGACCCATATACCACGTCCCAATCGCAATCACATTCAGCTTTCGTTCAGGCCTCCTGAACTATCAGGAGCATTTCATATGCATTTTGGCCTTCAAACCCCACACAATACAAATATTAAAATACACAGAAATATATGAAAAACAACTTACTGAAATGTTATAATGCGGACATCAAATTTATTACACCCACATCAATACCTGCATCGAGTCTGTAGTGTAATCACAATCTGCAGTTTCAACTTATTGTTGTCCTGTATAATTTGAGCCCATAACATCTCCAATGGCCGATGGACCTGTTAGACATGATAGAATATTGAGTTTTGTTATAATCGGACCATCAGGTCGATGGAATATATCGCAATCGGTGCTTTGGAAGCAGAAAGGCCTTAATCTCTTGTGATATGGCGGATGTGACATATTATAGGTTGTTTTTAATGCCTCTGGTGAGTCCATACATATATATCACAATCAGTGATTCGAGGGTTACAACTGTTTATACATTGCAATGTGATATTCCTGACAGGCAGACGTGGTGTTATTAAGGGTTGTTGCTATAACCCATTCGGGCCATGTATACACTCCTTTACTCTTAACTTAACCCATAACTTGATTTCTACCAATATTATGTTACATCACATTGTAATGGTCCGTGGGTCCACTTATAGATATATATATATATATATATCTGTGTGTGTGTGTGTGTGTGTTGTGTTGGTGTGGGTGTTATCGCATCGGAGGAGTTTTGGTAGAGGCACATAATCAGAACCCCTAATTATCTATACATATACATACATACAAATACATCATACAATACATACATATATTATGTTATTTAATATATATATATATAGTATATATGGCTCCTGTGTAGATCTTGATAGCTTTGATTGCCCTCTGTGTTACTCCTCCATTAACAGACTTATGCTTATGGCTTTTCTACCCTAATGGCCTTGCTCCTATCTCTTCATGGATTTGCTCTGCTTCCCCTTCATGGATCATCTAGTATCTAGAATATTGCCATATTGACATCAATGACAACCTAGGTCAACAATGTATAGAGACAAAAATGGAAATATTTATAAGAACTCCTAAGAATACTAATATCCTAAGAATCTGTATCCATATCCAATGGTGGAATCTCATCAACAGAATCCATACAGGGAGCAATTGTAAAAGCATTTCCATTCCCAATCAAATCATTGCAATCCTCCAATGTTGGGTACCAAAACTGAGACATCTGCTCATTTGTTGAATTATCAATATCTATTGGAAAACAGATGTGAGTCATCATGTCAAATAATATGAAAGGAACTTCACTGTAGTTGCACATAAGAACTAGACCATGGACTATTTGAAATGGAAGATAACCAGGACATTTTCTATTTATATCTGTAGAAATTTCTTCCAACAACTTCCATCTTCAATGTTGTCAATTCTTCGTTCAACACACGGTTGACCAAATTGGAAATGATCTAATTCTCAATTGACCATACAGAAGTGAAGCAATCATTGACAAGGCATATCAACTGATTCATGTATATTTCTAACAACATACACCGCATGTCACTGATTGGAACAAATTAAAAACCCCTCATTTTTTATTACATCAAACCATTAGATTTTATACCAGTACCAAGGATAATATTCATACTCCTTGTCCAGATACAACCAAAACAATTAACTGTTATAAAACACTACATTCTTAGGGGGTGAAGTGCCACCAAATTGAACAACAACCCTTTGCCATACCCAATCAAGATTACTACAAACATAAACTTTAGACTGCATTCCATCATACATATGTTTTAGAAAAACCCAGTCATGTTTTATGTTGCTTATATTTTCCAATAATGAAAATAATCCCCAATCTCCAATTCGTATTCGTCCTATGTTTTTAAATGCCTTTGTAAATGGATTCGTTAAAAAATAGTTGTGTCTTTGGGAGCATTCTGTTGGTAAGGATAAAACCACCATTGGTCCAACAATACACTCTACTCTATATCTTGAATCTATGAATCACAAATGAAATTGAGATGTGTGGCCATTCTGATTAAGGTATTGAGCAACAAAACAATTGTCTTCACTATTGAGGAAAGGAACGAGAAATCCAAATTCGTTCGTAGAGACATTCTTGTAACGTAAGAAGAAAGAAGGGTTTTGCAAAGAATTCTTCCATTTTTTACAAACAATGCTAAACTTTATCACAACTGATAAAGGGAGCCACAAGAAGAAATGTTCAAGAACTTTGAATGGAAGACAACTCCAAATAGTTGGATCCATGATGAGACAATGAAATCACCTAAAAGTATAAAAAAAGCACATTTGATATCAACAAAACAATTTAATGTTTAATAAAATTAAAAGTAACATACATACATAAATTGCCATACACAATTTTCCATTTTGTTAAGGATAAAAGAATTTTAACGGTTGTGCAGGAGTGAAATTTCAACTAATAAAAAATAGTTGGGGAACAACTTGGTTTTTTTTCTAGATTCAAGATCACATGGCTACCTGTTTTGTATAATAGTGAATTTATTTTAGTTATATGTTTTAATTATGTATGTAATGTGAAACATAATTAACTATTTGTCAATTTTGATTAGCTGTAATAACCACCTAAATAAGGAGTGGCCTTTAAGGTGTAATAGCCACCTAAATAATTTCTGGTTGGAATTTGACAAAAAAAAAATTAATTCAATCATAATGAATCCCCAAATATCAAATTAAAATTATATTAGTAAATTTCTAAAACAACACATTCGTATATATTAAATTTTTTCATACTGAGAATTAATCTAAAATAATTTTACTTATTTATTAATAAAACAATAGATTGTTAATATCATAAGATAATCCTTGTAGTGGACTGCATTAATATCACAACTTAATAATTCTAATGGACTACATCAATATCTACATGATTATGATTATGCGGTATATGGAGGTTAAATTAATAAATATTTAGGAAAATTAAATAATTAAATGTTTAAATGTTTGTTGTGATTTTTCACATAATTTTATCTATTTATATCTTTTTCTATTATTTGAATGTTCTTAATATATTAAAACAATTTCTTATTTAATAATTTAATTTTTAATCGTACACTAATCATAATAATTATAATTTAAATGTTCTTAACCATTAACAAAATGTGTTTCTAAAACAATTAATTATATATGTATCCATTGGTTTAAAAAAATAATGATATATAACTTGATCTTAATCTTAAAGCTGAATTATTATTTCTATTTTATGTGTTTATAAATACTTTTAATGGGTTGTCTAACACCTAGATGTTTAGGAATTTTTGGTTGGAACTAACTACATTTTTTGTTGACTCGATCTTAATTTTTATTGTTTACTCAAATTTCCTTGTAATTCCAAACAATCTTTGCCAAATTTACATGTAATTCCAAACAATCTTTTCCAAATTATAAACAATAGAAAATCTAACAACACATGAATTTAAACATATATTAAGTAAGGTGTTTAAAGTTTCTTTAAAAAATAAATAAAAGATTTGTTTTATTGAATTACTCTATTCTTATACATTTTTTATCATACAATGCTTTTTTTGTAATTATAATTTATGAAAGAAATTAAAAAAAAAGGGTTACAGTAAGAGATTTAATATAGCTTTACAATATAATTTTTATAAATCATATCTTATTCTTAACATATGTAATATTAGTTAATATAATGAGAAGAGTTTTTTTCATTATTCCTTATATAATTAATATTATTCTATTTCTTTCAAAAAATGTTTAAATATAATGTTTAAATAATTCTGAATAAGCTATTAAATACATCTAATTATTTAAATTAATACATCCCAGCTAAACACATATACATTATAGAAATTCATATAATATCAATAACAACCAATTACATTACCCATATTACGCATATACATTATCCAAATTCCTACAATATTAATGACAACCAATTACATTTAAAACCCATATTTTTTCATTAGTCAGTGAAAATTTTTAGTTAGCAATACATGTAAATATTAATAATTATACTGCACACCCTTTTATTGAATCCAACAAAATGTCCTCAGTCAAGCAACCACACACACAGAAGAATTCACATTATCAATTAGCAGGAAACATGGATTTCTTTATCCACTGGATTATGATTATGGGATATATAGAGGTCAAATTAATAAATATTGGGAAATTTTAATAATAAAAAATGTAGTCTTTTTTAAGTTTGTGAGATTTTTCAACATAACTTTATATATTTATAAAAAAAATTAATTATTGAATTTCTTATATTATAACATAGTGTTTCTTTATTTATGAATATAGCATTTAATCATGCACATAATCATAATAATTACTAATTAATGTTTCTTAATCATAGAAAAATGTGTTTTCTAAACAATTAATATGTTTCTTGTTCTTAAAAAAAATAATGATAATAGAGTTGATTATAATCTTAAAAACTGTATTAGTCTTTCTTTTATATATTTATTAATATTTTTAATGGGTTATCTAAAACCTAGATGTTTTGGAATTTTTGGTTGGAATTTGACAATTTTTTGTTGAGTCAATCATAGTGAATCCAAAAATTTCAATTTAAAATTATATTATTAAATTTCTAAAACTACACATTGTTATATATTAATTTTTTCATATTGAAAATTAATCTAAAATCATTTTACTTATTTATTAATAAAACAATAGATTGTTATATCATAAGATAATCCTCGTAATTCATTGCATTAATACCAAAACTTAATCATTGTAATGGACTACATTAATATCTACATGATTATGATTATGTGGTATATGGAGGTTAAAATAAAAAATATTAGGAAATTTAAATAATAAAAAATGGGTTTATTCTGAAGTACATTCCTAGTTATCCAAAATTTCAACATCTTTTAGATAATTATCTATTATTTTTTATTTCAGTAGATATTTTAGGGAAAAACTAAATGCACCATTGAATTTGATATCTAAAGATTTTTTATTATAGATGCAAATAATGTTATTTTAGATTTTATTCAATTTCAATTGGATATTGAAGAATATTTAAAAATAAAATGTTCTCTATTGGATTATAGAGTTCAAAAGTTATTTGTTTAAAATGTTCATGGTGTTGGAA